>SJYC01120010.1:0-75405 GCA_006408675.1 Madoqua kirkii
AGTACTTCACTTTACTTATCAAGTCCAGTAACCACCAGACCCTAGACATTCTCTCCACCTTCCTGGTTTCTCTAGCCTCCAGCCTCAGTTTGTGTTCAAAACACTATCTTTGAAATTTCCTTCCTCAAATCTTGTGCAGTAGCTTCAAACCTTACTTTGTACCCTAGCATCTGTTGTCTTGGATATTTAACCTAAATAAGACAAGTATGGTTCTCTCCAGTAATTTTTTCTGCAACTGGAATGGTCTCAAACACTTATTTAGTTCATTGATTTGTGTCTGAATGTACAAGTGCTTATTGAATATTTATTGAATGCTGTATAAATGTACTAATACAAGTTCCCTATTTGTTCACATAATGTGATTAATTACTTATGATGAAAAATTATTTCCTCTGAGCTGTTTCAGATCAGGTTAAGCTGTCCTGTCAGGAGGGTTTTGAACTAACCATCTTGAGACTGGTAGTCAAGACTACCACTGCGGCCCGTGGTAGCCTTTTCCATGCCCCAGTTTCTAGACTCAACAGTGCCAAACTTGTGAACATCATAGCTTCTTGTCGTAGAAGCAACTTGCTTTATCTCTTACTCTCTCCTGAATTCATAATCCATTCATTTGGGGGCTTTTTAGGTTCTGAGAAAATGGATTCAAAGCCTGACTCAACATTTTTGTTCTGGCTCCCAGCTGCTAAATAACCCTCCAATCAGTTAGGTAAAAGGGAAGTTTCACTTAACAATCAGGCTGCTTCAGACCCCTGCTGTAAAGAAATCAGGCCTTGGAAGGATTCCAAGGCATGGGATCCGGGGACACCACATCTGGGCTGAGTGAAGCGGAGACACACAGTCAGGGGAACCAGGCATGGTAACTAACTGCTGTCTCCACAGTTGGGAGGAGGTGAGCTCCTGGGCAATGAGCAGCGGTTGTTACCCACAAACGACTCTCCTGCTGGAGGGGCAGAGCTGATCCCTTACCCACCACGCTGAGAACAGAGCCGAAGCCCTTACTTCGTCTAAAGGTTCATCTCATCGTCACTCGATCCCTTCCCTGGCTGGGGCCACTCCAGCCACACTGGCCTCGTTGTTACTCAAACAACGCAGCCTCATCACCTGCTTTTCTTTTTCTTTCCACCTTTTTTTTTTTTTTTTTACATTTTTAGTGAAGCACAGTTGCTTTACGATGTTGTGTTAGTTTCTGATTTACAGCAAAGTGAGTGCTTACATATATCCCCTCTTTTTTGTAGTTTCTTCCCATTTAGGTCACCGCAGAGCACCAAGTAGAGTTACCTGTGCTATACAGCATGTTCTCATTAGTTACCTATTTTGTACGTAGTATATATGTCAAACTCAGTCTCCCAATCCATCCCTCTCTTTCCCCTTGGTATCCATATGTTTGTTCCTTATGTGTGTTTCTCTATTTCTGCTTTGCAGACAAAATCATCTATACTGCTTTCCTAGATTCCACATATGAGCATTACTGTATGTTATTTGTTTTTCTCTTTCTGATTTGTTTTAGTCTGTATGACAGTCTCTAGGTCCATCCATACCTCTGCAAATGGCTCATTTTCATTCCTTTTTATGGCTGAGCAATATTCCAGTATGTGTGTGTACATATACACCACAAATCTTCTTTATCCATTCCTCTATTGATAGGCATTTAGGTTCCTTAAAAAATTAAAAATAACTAAAAATAACCATATGACTTAGCAATCCGACTTCTGGTCATATATCCTGAGAAAACCATAACTCAAAAAAGATACATGTGCTCCAATGTACATTGCTTTCCTTTCTATCTAGACATGACTTTCCACAGACCTGTGCATGGCTCACTCTCACTTCTTCCACATCTCTGCTCTAATACCATTTCTTCTTCAAAGGAGACTTTGTTAACCATTTTACTTTAAAAAAAGCTCCCAGCCTCCTAATCTAGTCACTGTATTCTTTCATCCTTTAGTACTGCAATGTACCAGTCCCTGTCTGATGCATTCTTCTTTTTTTTTTTAAATTTATTTATTTATTTTAGTTGGAGGCTAATTACTTTACAGTATTGTAGTGGTTTTTGCCATACATGGACATGAATCAGCCATGGGTGTATATGTGTTCCCCATTCTGAACCACCCCCTCCCCAACAACCTCCCCATCCCATCCCTCAGGGTCATCCCAGTGCACCAGCCCTGAGCGCCCTGTCTCATGCATCAAACCTGGACTGGCGATCTGTTTTACATATGATAATATACATGTTTCAATGCTATTCTCTCAAATCATCCCACCCTCACCTTCTCCCACAGAGTCCAAAAGACTGTTCTTTACCTCTGTGTCTCTTTGCATTCATTTTTATCTATTTACATACTTTCTAGATCCTTCCCTTGAGAATAAGCTTCATGAGGGCAGAGGCTTTATCTGTGGCTGTTTCCAGTACCTCAAACACTTAGTAAGTGTTCCATAAATATTTCTTGAATTAATAAGTATTATCCTACTTGTTTTCATTTTTGTTTTCATCAAGTCTCTCATATGTGCACAGAAGTCTGAGTGTGACTTACGAGCTAGATTGGAAAGCCTTATAACTCAAACTTGGACCATCAGAACTGATACTACAAAAACGGAGCCTCTGGCTTTTTCCAAAACTACATAAGGAAGCGACTGTATATTAGTATCCTGTGGCTGCCACGGTAAACTACCACAAAGTAGGTGGCTTAAGGGATTCCCTGGTGACTCAGATGGTAAAGAATCCACCTGCAGTGTGGGAGACCTGGGTTCAGTCCCTGGGTTGGGAAGATCCCCCAGAGGAGGGCACAGCAACTCACTCCAGTTTTCTTGCCTGGAGAATCCCCATGGACAGAGGAGCCTGGTGGGCTGCAGTCCATGGGGTCGCAAAGAGTCAGACATGACTGAGTGACTAAGCACAGCACTGCTGGCTGAAAACAACAGAAATGTATTTCCTCACAGTTTTGGAGGCAAGAATTTCAAAATCAAGTCAGCAGGGCCATACTCCTTCACCCTGCCCCAAAGAGGTATCAAAAGTCCTAACCCACAGTATCAGACTGTCATCATATTTGGAAATAGAATCTTTACAGAGCTAATCAAGTTCAAATGAGATTATCAGGATGAACCCTCATTCAATCTGTCTAGTGTCTGTATAAAAAGAGGAAATTTAGACCCAGAGACAAACAGGTAGAGAGGAAAGACAGACATGCGAAGATGGAGGACTGGAGTGATCCATGGGTAAGCCGAGGAATACCAAGGATTGCTGGCAACTTCTGTGAACTAGGAAGAGGCAAGGAAGGACCCTTCCCCGTCAGTTTCATGGCCCTGCCAAAACTTAATTTCAGACTTCTGGCCTGCAGAACTGTGAGGCAATAAATGTCTGTTGCTTCCAGCCACCTAGTTTCTGGCACTTGTTATGGCTTCCCTAGAAAATTAACATGAGCCCTGATCTCGCTAAGAGTCGGACACAACTGAGCGACTTGACTTGCACGTTTCACTTTCATGCGTTGGAGAAGGAAACGGCAACCCACTCCAGTGTTCTTGCCTGGAGAATCCCAGGGATGGCGGAGCCTGGTGGGCTGCCGTCTATGGGGTTGCACGGAGTCAGACACGACTGAAGTGACTTAGCAGCAGCAGTAGCAGTAGCTGACCTTGACCATCCCCCTTCCTTAAGCACACAGAATTCCCTGTCCTCCTGCTACTGCCCTCCTAGTTGCTTCCTGGGTTCCCATTGGGGTCAGTTCTTTGGTGAGACTTCAAATAATACAGTGAAAGGCTAATCATTTGTTTGAAGCTCCAAAGAAGGCTTTAGGAGAATTATTTCAAAATTTGAGGCAAGTGAATGCATGTGTAATAATAGTTCAAGATAAGGGCTTATTTATATAATCTCAAACTGGCCATGAATATGTTAATTCATATGAAACCTGCATAATTATTTAAAACCGTTTAAGATATAAGATAAGTTAAGAAGACAGGAATCCTGTTGTGAGAATAATTGAACCCTGGGCTAAGTCTGGAGTAATTATCTCATAAATTTTTGAATTATGAAAATACAAGTTTTTCTGTTATCTATTGGCACACTCCCAGACTCCCAACAGGACTCCATCTTTGCTCCTGCAGGTGTAGCATGCAGAGAGCAGAAGAACCACTGGTATTCCTAAGATGCCGCAACAGGCTGGAGCCTGTGCTGGAACATTCAAAGGCTGCCTGTGCTGTTAGCTAAGGAAGGTCCTTCTCAGTGACTGGTACTGTTATGAGTTGTCCTCACCATTTTAATATTGTTTAGATGGAAAAAGATGTCTGCATGAAGTGTAATTAGTAATTTTTATTCTATTTTTAACTGAGAAGAAAAGTTTCCCTATAAAATATCCATTGTTAATATTTAATCATCTAACAAATGCATGTTTTCCTATTTCCATTCTATGTGAAAGTAAGATACTAATACAAATTCTTAGAAAAGGGATTACCTTCCCAGAAGATATGTGCATTTTATCAGGGACCCTGATCCAAAGACATTAATACCTCTACCTTATATGCTGCAGAGTTGGTGAGGGTGGACTTTTTTTTTTTTTTTTGGCAAGGTTCTGGCCTAATGCATCTCAAATCACACAGCAGAATGACTGCCCACACTGCCTTTGTATAAAGCTATCCAGAAAGCTCAGCACAACGGAAGTGAAGCACTGTGTGCAGACTGTGATGGTCCAACAGCAAGTGGAGCAAAAAGGGTCGTACGAAGTTCCTGAGAGGAGTGCGTGTCAGACCTGCCTTCTGCAGGACACCTGGTAATGGTTGCCTCTTGCCCCTGAGACCGGTGCTCTGCCATACTCCCCACGGACGATGTTTCCATGACCTTCCTGAAGTGGCAACCAAACAGTGATGGGTCAAGCTTACCATCTGGTGACTAGTGCTCTAACCGCCTAAGCTGAAAGCTGTTCCTACTTTCTTGAGCAAGTTAGATAGAACAAAACCTAACTCCCAACAATCTGCTTTTCCTCAAGTGCCAACGTTCACAATAAAGAATAATCAAAAATTTGCCCAACTTTTCCTTCTTTTATTTAATTACCATATTGGAATAATATTTTCTAGTTTACATATATAGCATTTTAAATAAAGTGATTTTAATTTTAAATGAAATGAAATCTTTGAAGGCTGTCTTGTGATCTATTTTCTTTGTATAAACATAGTTTCATGGATAACTGTTTTCATAGTTCCAAACTATTGAAATATTATTAGAATTGACTTTTGGTTCGCAATTTCCTAATAGTTTGGGAGAAAAAATATAAACATACACACACCACCAAATACCTTAATTTCAGGATGCAAAATATATAATTTTCTGTCATCATTTAAATAAAATGTAATATTTCCAAACTTCCATTTTGCTGTAATGATGGGAAATTCAGTCTCATTAGTTACCAGATTCTCCTCCCCCAGTTTCACCAGGGTTATTGAAAGGTCCCAAGTGTCTTATTCAGGCCAGGTCTTATGTGAAGGGCCCTTTGGTCTTTAGCTTCATGGCCATTGCTGATTGTGATGGCAACACATAGAGAACAGTTTGTTCCACTGGTTTATCAACTGAGAGGAGGGGCAGAGAGATCTTTGCCAAATACTGAGTTTTCCTTCCCAGGAAAGGGCTTTCTAGATGCTGCAGACAGACGTTCCCATCCCATGGGGAACTGCCATCTCCCCTGTATCTCTTCTTTCTCTGTCCTCCCATTGCCCAATGCCACGCGCCTAGGTGTAGAGAGTCCCTGTCCCTTCCATAGGCCCCCATCTGCTTTCCTGGTCAGAGCAAGCTCGTTCAGTTTAGGCAGTACCCTGCACCCCCATTCCCAACCCATAAACCACCCACCCTTCCTCATCCACTACTTCCTAATACTGAGTTTTCCTTCCCAGGAAAGGGCTTTCTAGATGCTGCAGACAGACGTTCCCATCCCATGGGGAACTGCCATCTCCCCTGTATCTCTTCTTTCTCTGTCCTCCCATTGCCCAATGCCACGTGCCTAGGTGTAGAGAGTCCCTGTCCCTTCCATAGGCCCCCATCTGCTTTCCTGGTCAGAGCAAGCTCGTTCAGTTTAGGCAGTACCCTGCACCCCCATTCCCAACCCATAAACCACCCACCCTTCCTCATCCACTACTTCCAAAAGGCAAATATTTTCCATGAGTAAGGGAAGCCTTGGGTCTTCTGGACTTTAATCCTTGTTCGTCATCAAGGTCAGGATTGTGGGGGAAGGACAAATACTCCTCACTCTTTCTCTTTCTTCCATAGGCAAACAAGTAAAATAGAAAGCAAGCAAGAGTAGCAAAGAAAACAAAAAATGCCACAATATCTTATTAAACTGCCCTTCAGCATGTGGGTACTTGGGAATGAATTCTAATGTTCTTAATCTTACAAACTGTTTTCATCACTCTGAGCAGTTAAATATTACCCATTACGAAATTTTGTCATTGAATCTTTGAAAAAAGTAGTAGCAGAAACTGGATTGCTTTTGGAGAAATGTTTATTCAAGTCCTTTGCCTGGTTTTTAATCAGATTGTTTTTCATTGTTGAGTCACAGGAGTTATCTGGATCTTCTGACTATTACCTTTTTATTAGATATATGAGATGCCAGTATTTTCTCCCATTTCACAGGCTGCCTTTTTACTCTGCTGATCGTGTATTTTGCTGCACGTGGTTTACATTTTGACATCACCCGACTTTTGCTTTTATTGCCTAAAGTTCTCATGACATAGCCAAGAGGCCCCTGCCAAGCCCAGCATTATAAAGCTCGTGTTCTGTGTCTTCTCCTGAGTTTTATAGTTTTAGTTCCTATGTTGAAGACTTATCTATTTTGAGTTACTCTTTGTGTATCGTGTAGATAAAGTAGGGGTTCAGCTCCATTCTTTTGCATATAGATACCCAGTTTTCCAGCAGTTGAAAAAAACTGTCTTTCTCCCCATTGGCCTTTCCACCTTCGTCACAAAGTCATCTGACCAAACATCTGAGGGTTTATTTCTAGGTTCTCTGTTGTGTTCAGTAGGGCTTCCCTGATAGCTCAGTTGGTAAAGAATCCACCTGTAATGTCCATTCTTTTGCATATAGATACCCAGTTTTCCAGCAGTTGAAAAAAACTGTCTTTCTCCCCATTGGCCTTTCCACCTTCGTCACAAAGTCATCTGACCAAACATCTGAGGGTTTATTTCTAGGTTCTCTGTTGTGTTCAGTAGGGCTTCCCTGATAGCTCAGTTGGTAAAGAATCCACCTGTAATGAAGGAGACCCCAGTTCGATTCCTGGGTTGGGAAGATCCACCGGAGAAGGGATAGGCCACCCACTCCAGTATTCTGGCCTGGAGAATTCCATGGACTGCATAGTCCACGGGGTCACAAAGAGTTGGACACGACTGAGCGACTTTCACTTTTCACTGCGTTCAACTAACTTTGTCTTAATGTCAGTATTATGCTATTTTGATTGCTGTAGCTTTGGAGTATGTTTTGGAATCAGGACATATGCGACCTCCAACTTTGTTTTTTCCTCTAGATTGCTTTGCTCTTTTGCAGTTCCTTGAAATTCTGTATGAATTTCAGGATGGATTTTTCTATTTCTGAAAGAAAAACACTATTTGGAAATTTTGACAAGAACATTAAATCTGTTTAGGTAGTACTGACATCTTAATAATTTAAGTCATAATCCATGAAGATGAGATGTCTTTCCAGTTATTTAATTTCCTTTAATAATGTAGTTTTCAGTGTACAAGTTTTTCACCTCCTTGGATACGTTTACTGCTAAGTATTTTATTCTTTTTATGTAATCGTAAGTGGAAAATCTGGGGGGAGAGTGTTCATTGTTAATGTATACAAATGCAACTGATTTTTGTGTACTAGTTTTATCCTGCAACCTTGCTAAATTCATTTACTAGTCTTAATAATTTTCTTGTGGAAATGTTAGGATTTTCTATATAGGACCATGTGAACAGAGAGAATTCCACTTCTTCCTTTCTAATTTGGATGCCTATTATTATTTTTTCTTTTATCACTCTACTAAAAGTAAGTGGTAAAAGCAAACATCACTGTTTTGTTCCTGATCTTAGAGGAAAAGCTTTTTCACCATTAAGTTTGATGTTAGCTGTGGGCTTATCATATACAGCCTTTATTAGGATGGTGTAATTAATTTCTTCCTATTCCTAATTAAATACTTTTACCATGAGGTAGTGTTGAATCTTGTCACGTGATTTTCTGTATCAATTGAGAGAGTGGTTTTCCCCCTTCATTCCGTTAATGTAGTGTACATTGGACTACAGTATATACTGACTGATTTTCGTATGTTGAACCATCATTGCATTCCACGAGTAAATCCCACTTGGTCATGGTATATAACCCTTTTAATGTGTCACTGAATTCTCTGTTAGTATTTTGTTTCGAATTTTTGCATCTATTTTCATCAGAGATATTAGTTTGTGTTTTTCATAGAGTGTCTTTTTCTGGCTTTGGTTATCAGGGTAGTGCTAACCTCACTAAGAGTTTGGAAGTGTTCCCTCCTCTTAAATTTTTGGGAAGAGTTTGCGGAGAACTGGTGCTGATTCTCTCCACACGTTTGGTAGAATTCAGCAGTGAAGCCTCCGGTTGGCATTTTCATTGTGGAGGGATTCTGGATTACCAGGTTGATCTCCTTGCTAGTAATAGGTCTACTGAGATTTCCTGCTTCGCCATGACTCAGTCTTAGTGAGGCGCGTGTTTCTAGGAATTCATCCACTCGGGTCCCAGTCTGTCGCCATGCGGTTGCTCATGAGTTTTCTCTTACAGCCCTTCTCATTTCTGTAAGATGGGTTGTAATGTTCTTGCTTTCACTCTGATTTATATCATCTTTTTCTTAATCTAGCTATATGTTTGTGTCAATTTTTTGCTCTTTTAAGAACACCAGCTCTTGGTTTCATTGGTTTTTCTCTAGTCATGTCTGTCTAACCACTGTTTCCTTTCTCTGCTGGCTTTGGGCTTAGTTTTTCTCTTTCGAGCTCCTTGTGCCCTGTGCTCTGGCCTCTGTCCACCAGGTTCAGCTGATTGCCAAGGGCTGCTGTGAGGGTCGCGGCTGGCAGGACACAGAAGAGACTGTTACCCTGGCAGGTCCTCCCAGCCGCAGCAGGGCTGCCGCAGAACACGCCTGTGATCCACTGGTCAGGAGCACGCTGGGCCCCTCCTGAGCACCCCCCGCTGGGGCAGTGTTGGCAGCGTGGCAGTGCCATGATGGAGGGGGCGCCGCCTTCTCTCGGAGGCACATTAATGTGTCTCCCACCCCGTTCTCCTCCTGCCACGCAGCTCCTTCCACAGCCCTGGGTTAGGGTCTGAGTCTTGGATGAAGTGTAAGGACTTGTAAATAACACAGGAGGTGTTGGTGAACCGTTTGGGCTTTTCCAGAGCAGCTGAAGACTGTTCATCTCTAGTGTGAAAGAGGCGCTCCCAGGTCAGCTGGCTGAAGGGCGCTGTGGTGCAGGGGTGGGCCTGAATCAAACTCGCCCTCTACCATCTAGCACATGCGGGCCTCTGGGCACGCTAAACTTTCTGAGTGTCTGTGCCTGTTGTTGAAAACTGCATTCATTCCTGTCTCCCTAAGACCTAATCTCTCCTGACTGTGCCAGGCCTCGGGACCCAGCAGAGGTTAATCCCCTCTTCCCTGTGACTGTATTCCCACCTAAGTTCTCCACCCAAACTGCTTCCTATAGCAAGATCTTACATATCTGCTAGCTTACATTCTTACCAAGGAAGCCCCTTACAAATGAAATAGAAGGAGTATTCTACATAATAAACGGGAGAGGGGAATCAAGCATTAGTCATGACCTTAATTTTGCAGAGCCAAGGCAAATACCAAGGAAGGTAACATTACATAGACATGATCATGGGTAGGCCAGGGTGTTGATTCCAGCTCTGCAGAAAATCAGTTCAGTAACTTTCTTCTGCAGAAGAGGCTGGCTTATTTCTGTAAAAGAAAACCTGGCAATAAAAAGTTAACCTTCTTTTCTAGGAAATACTGTAGCCTGATAGAATGAACGAATTATAATTCTCTACATTTTATCTACTGAATTACATCCTATATAATATTAGTTTAAGACTACCACTTATGTAACAAAAAAAATTTAATATTGTGCATTTCTGGCTCCCTTCACAAGAAAAACATCATTACCTTTCTGATTGTGTTTTGAACAACACACACAGATCCTTCAGGAAGAGCCCCGTCCCTGTGGGGATTGAGAAAGGATCAGAGTTAAGCACTGAAACAAGCAATTAATTCCCATTAGAGGATTAAGGCACTCATGTTCACTTTGAATCAGAAAAATGAATTGCGAATAAAATCCTGTACAACCAAGAGGTTACTTGTCAAAGTTAATAAATTAGAGCGCTGCAGGGCAGAGTGGAGGCACGAAGCGGAGCGGCCTCCGTAGGCCTGGTGGGCGGCGGTGGGGCTGCGTTCTCACGGGCGAGGCCACGGCCAGGGTGCTGTAGCGGTGTGGGCGGGGGCAGGGTTTCTGTCACAGGCTGCTGTCTTTAGTAGATGTGTTCCAGGAAGAGAAGCCTGACGGGGTTGTTCCCCTGTTGTACCACCACCCCCAGGCACGGATTTCCCTCTAGTGTCTTACCGTTCCACACAGGAGTTAACATTCAACTTGGTGCATCTTACTTTCGGGTTTTAGAGCGGATTCTAAATGAACTCGAGCAGTGTTTCTGCAGACAACTTGACTGATGTATAAAGCCTGGACTGGGTGGCCCTGCTGTGATCAGGACTTAGTCACCCTCCCCTCGGGAATCCTGAAGCCCAAAAGCCAAAGCCTTGTCTCAAGTCCAACAGGTCAGGAATAATGTGGACGTCCAGGGGTCAGCCCAGAGGTGGAACAGGCTCAGAGAGAGTCTCAAAAAGTTTCACTTCAGCAAAATTTGGTGAGTTTAACATTGTCAGTCTTTAAGAAAACAAAAACACTCATGGAAATGTCCATCTGGTCTGGCACTACTTGAAATGCCTCTGTCACTTACTCAGCAGTTTTCTTACTGAAACACAGTCCATCTAGTTTCCTATTTCATTGCTGAAGCAGAAATTGAAAGTAATTATGAGTCCTTCGCATAATTGTTGTTTTTTTTTCCTGCTTAATATTTTTCTTAGCCACCTGGTGGCAAGAGTGTAAAAAGGCAGGATTTCATTTAAGAGTTTAATCTGGTTTACGAATTAGAACTGCTGTACACACTGGAACCATATTTAGAAACACATACACGCCAGGTGAACCAACTAGAAAAGGGCTAATATTTAACTCTCCTTAAACTCTGCAGAAGGATGTAAATGGACACCAGCGTCTAACATGAAAACAACCTCTACAAAAGAGGCGTCTCTACAAAATATTCATGCTGGATTAATTTTTTATGACACGAGGCAATGCTAAAGAGTTAGAAACGAGGACACAGAGATCATACTGTTTTCTCTAAGTGATAAATCCTTAAGCCATGAACAGCATCAACTGCCTGCCATCAGGGTTAGATTAGACCGTGCTAGAAAAGGCAGGAGCAACGACTGGCTTGGGTCACAGTTACGGCCTCCCCGGCGGCCGTGTCATCAGCTCTCCTCGGTCGACCTCGTGTGTCACGCTCGGCTCCCACTGGGCCCATGACCGAGGACCTGCTTCAGCCGCGCGATGCGATGCTGGGGCCCCGTGCGGCCGCGGGCCTTGGTCACACACACGTGTAACGCGTGCAGTCTGGAGGGCTCGTCTCCTTGCACGGGCCCCGCCTCCCCCCTCTAACACTCCTCTCCCCTGAGACGCCCGTGTGTCTGCTTCAGCTGCACGGAAACCCCTCAGAAGTCCCTTGGGCTGTAGGAAACAGGTGGGAAAACAAGCCAACGACCTCTGGCCCTCCCGGGCCGCAGCCGCGTTGATGCCCCCTCGCCCGCTTCCCTCACGATGGCCCAGGGCTTCCTGCTGCCGCCGGAGACCCCGGACACGTGTCAGCAGAGCGGCTTCCTGACGGGCGCCTCTGAGGTCCAGAGGCTGGTCCCCACACGCGGGCGCCCCGCAGGTTCTGATCCTCCCCGGGGGCCCCGGGGCCTCCCTGGCCGCCGTCCTGCTCTGCCCACGCCAGAGGTTTCTGAGGAAACAATGCCACACCGCTGTAACGGCCACCGCTGCCTCTCTGAAACAGGGACCACCGGGGAGTCAGGAGGTCCCTCACCCAGGGAGCTGCCGGCTCAGAGCCCGAGTCCTCGGGAGGCGCAGGAGGGCTCCCACGCCTGCCCGCCCGCAGCCGGGCCCCACCTGCGGGCCCACCTGCAGCTCTGGGGGGAGATACGCCACTGGCAGGACTGCAGGCATTTTTGCTGTGTGGCACGTGCTAGACCGTCACCCTCATGCTCAAGCCTCACTCACCATGAGGCCGCCTCCTCCCCACCTCGCTCTGTGTTACAGGCAGGAAACAGATAGACGCAGGGAGGCGCAGATGGCGCCTGCAGACCTGCCTTCGCCCCTCCTGCCTGCATCGTGCAGACTCTGCCAGGTGCCCGCTAGGGGCCTCCCGCCCAGACTCAGAACAAGACCAGCACCCAGCCCCGGGGGTGCCCGGCAGCAGGGCCCGGACACCCCCCCAGGCTCCACTTCCGCCCTCAACCCTCCGGCACCTGCAGGCGTTTCCCACGCATGGGCACCCACCAGGCAGCCTGCTGGGGACCAGCACGTGCAGTGGCCCATCCTGGCATCGTTAGCGATCTGCTCTGAACCTGTGCTGCGTGAGAGAAGCCCGGGGCGGCACTGCCGCCTTCTGGCCCGCAGAGCAGCTCCACACAGCCCTGGCGGCTCATGGCTTCCTCGACGCCCCGGGAGCACAGAGACCTGGTGGACCCGCGAGGGGGCTGAGCAAGGCCAAGGCGGGGTCTCACATCCACAGCTGGGTCGGCCAGGAGTGGATGCCTGTCCCTTCTGGGCAGAAGCCGCTCTGAACGCAGGGAGGAGGCACAGTGTTCAGGCCAACACTGGCAGGCAGACCCCTGCCCCTTCCTTCCACGGAGCCTCCCGAACAGGCTGACCACACACACAAACGCACAGGGTGGGCAAGGTGGCCCGCAGAGACCCTGGTCCCCATCCTCGGTCTCTGCTCCAGCACTGGGGGCCGAAGGCAGGCTGTCCGCAGAGCATGCACGTGTTGAAAAGGGAAATCAATGCAGGTGAGAGAGTTCAGAGCAGAGTTTCCAGTTCTGACAAGAATAAAATATGTATGTATGCATGAGTTACAAAATAATTGTCACTTCTGTGATTCCACATATGAATTAAATATTCCTATATTTGCATCTAAACTTAAAACTGAAGTTGTCCAATATAAAGGTACAGGATAAATTCAAGGCTGGGAATTTAACATAATAGTAAAATAATATACAATAAAATGTAAAATAGCGCTGAAAAAACACGGTAAGTCGAGAGACTGAAGAAAGGAAACGCTTCCTACTCACGACCTTTAACAGCACTTCCCCGCCTGCTCACCAGGGGCCCCGTGTTTCCAGTCTGCAGTTCGTTCTGCCTGGAACCATTCTCTCTAAACTTTCTCGAAACCACAACACTCCTCAAGGGTAGGGGTCCCGCAGTCTCTCCATCTCATGTTTCCCACATCACCCAGCACGTGTGCAGCAGGCACTTAATAAATACTTGCTGCAGTAAAGCAAGCAGCTTCCCTCTCGGTCCAGACTCCCAAAGAGACCCTGCAGCCTTCAGCCTGTTGGGAATCTCTCACATTCTCTGTCACAAAAACCACAGGCTCAGATGCCGCTCAGGGTGCAGACTTATGGAAGCCACATCTTGTCTGGTGGCTCTGTCGCTGCCTCCTTCAGAAGCCAGACACGGAGGCACGGATCAGTGAGAGCAAGCACTCTGGACTCAGACTGACTCGGTGCCAGCACCCCCAGCCCTGCCCCAGCCTCCCCCTTGGTGAGCGTCCATGCACAACGAAAGGCCAACATCCAGAACTTAAGAAACCAACCTCCAGGGACAACACTCAGGCCACTGTGTGTGTCTGGGGAGCGGGGTGGGGGCAGCGGTGTTATCTCTACCAGGGCAGGAGCTCCATGGGCATATACATTTGGCAAAATCGTCTGTCTTTGCACCTAATGTGCGAGCTTGCTTGTGTGTAGATTATACGTCAAAGAAAGCTGATTGAAAAAAAGATTCAGTGGGACTGTGGCAATCTGTCGGCCACTCCGCCTGTAATTATTACCAGTTTATATTTTCATCTGGGCTCAACACACTTCACAATCCCTAATCAATAGCAAAAACTTCCCTCTGAATTTCCACCGGCATCCGAGTAGCTCTACAAGAGCTTGGCAGTGGCCTCCCTTAAAATTCAGTTGTTTTCCGGAACCCCATATACAACACAACCAGGCAGACTTCTCTGAGGCTGTTACCTGGGCTCCTAGAAGGAGGGGCGGAAGTCCGAGGTGCCGCCGAGGACACAGGGGCCTCTGCGGGACGAGGCCTAGGGGAAGGACTCGGGCCTCACCAGGCCTCCAGGGCCCAGCCGCTGGCGGCTGCCCAGAGCCTCCCACTGTGGCCACACCGGGAGACACGGCAGATGACTTGCCTCTCGGGTGCTGTTCTGCAGGCCTGCTAGAGAGCGACTTCTAGCTTGCTTGCTGGCAGTTGCTCAAAACGTGTTTGTTCTACCAGCAGCAAGCCTCCCCATCAAGGGGGAAGGAGTCAGGAATCTGCACTTGTGACCCCTGATCCTTCATCCCCTTCCCCACCCACTGCCTGCAGGGCCAGCAGGTCTCTGTGAAGGCAGGTAACTCCCACCGGACTCTATGCCCCCAAACATCTTTTTTTTTTTCATCTTGGACACAACTCGGGCAGAAAGCAATGATGTCCACTACCTATTTCTGGACTGGTTTTGTCTTTCAGAAACATTTTAAGGCTTAAATGTTTAAAGTGGTTTCTGACTGTCTAACTTGAAGTGGTTTCTGACTGTCTGCTTTCTTATGTGAGTCTGGAAATGCAACTTAGATTTCAGTTAGAGGCAGCACAAAAGGACAATTAGGAAATATCACACAAGGTCAGTCATTCTCTTCTAGGTGGTGTGCTAACAAAATGTCCCAGAAAGAAGAGAAATAGACCCATTTAAACAACTTCTAGATAACCATTTTAGAAGCCAAGCCTCCCCTAAAGTGAGTGAATAAATAAAAGAGTAACAAATGCAGCTGAAGCCCCAGGTCCCCTATATTTAATGCAGTATTTCACAGCTTTGGAGGAACAAGAGGGTCAAAGGTCAAAGCCAAGCCACTGCCAACCTCAGAGGGGCCTGCATCCCCCAGACCAAGGGGGCCAGGCCTCAGCAGGTGGCGGGAGACGTGGGAGGCGCCAGCTCAGCTCCCCAGGGCCCCGGGGCCCACAGGCGAGCAGCCAGGGGCCAACACTGTGGGGCCGAGCGAATTCCGGGAGAAGACTCTGGAAGGCGGCTGCCAACCCGAGGCCCCGGAACAGCACCTCCACTACAAAGGAGCCCTGAGCCCTGTGCAGGAGGCACCAGTCCGGGACCCCACGGCAGGTGGGCACTGCTGGCCACACAAGTTGGGACCAACCGCACTCCACGTCCAGGGTTCTGGAATCCGGACTCGCTGCTTCCAGTGGCAGTACCAGAAGCACCTTCAGAATTACTTTTTGCTAAGAATGTGACTAAAAACCAGTGTACGTTCTCTAGAAGGATGTTGGCTACCTGGAGGCGGTCAGGAAGGCAAGAGGAACGCAAACCTAGGAAAGCTCACGCCTCCCTCAGGACACAGAAGGAGAATCACCCCCAGGACACACGTGCACACACACAATTCCAGCTTTAAGGGTTTTTTTTTTTTTAAAGAAGCCTTTAAAAAATGAAAATACAACTCAAAATTAAGCCTAGTCGGTTTTTTGATTAGTTAAGTGTCCCCAGAGCATTCGAGGAGAAGGAAATGGCACCCCACTTCAATATTCTTGCCTGAGAAATCCCATGGGCAGAGGAGCCTGGTGGGCTCCAAACAGTCCATGGGGTCGCACGGAGTTGGACGTGACCGAGCAAAGCATGCCGATCCTTTCAGTGCTTTTCCAGCCCAAGTAAAATTCAATTAAAACTCTGAATTACAAGCAAGAAGGGATTAGGGGAGGAAATTAAGGGCATATTAGTGAACGTGCGTTTAAACACTTCGCATAAAGTGGATCCGTTTATTCATATTCCTGTGAGTCTGAACACGTCTCTGATCACTGCTTGCCAGTCAGAGTACCTTGAGTCGAAAATTCCCAGAAAAATGTTTTTGTTGGAGTGACTGGGCTTTGAAGGGGCTAGATGCACTGAGCCAAATGAATCCAAGCCTCTTAGACACTCTGTCCCCAGCCAGACAAGCAAAGGCAAAGCCCACTGGGAAAGCTACGTGACCGCCGGCACCCCGGGAGGCTGACGGCAGCTTTCACACACCTTGGCCTCTGGCGTTTGGGGGCAGATGTCAGGACCCTAAATATTACTAAACAGCACGATCTGGTGTACGCTTGACTTTTCAAAAGCATTTAAAAAAAACAACAGGCAGGCCACTCCTGGGAGACCAAAATCCAGTTAAAATGTAAAAATGCCCTGTGGTCAGCAGAGAAGAAACGCTGCCATGTTCAGCTTAACTGTTTTTTCAGAGTTTTTTAAAAAATATCAGAACTGCTTTTCATCATGAGCCTTTTTTAAAATTAAGTTTACAGGGTTCTCTTGATCGTAATAAAGAGAAAGACTCAGGGAAGCTCCACTGGGCTTATCCAGCCATTTTCCTAATTGAACAGCCTGATCATTTCAGTGAGGTGGTTAACAATTTTTTCTTTTGATTTATAGGAACTTTGTCTCCTTCCTCTCCCCAAACAACTTTCTTCTATAAAAATGAACAAAGCAATGTCAGCCAAGGACAAGAAAATCTCCCCTCCCCGCCCTATTGTGGGAGCAGCCGGTGATCAGGGGGATGAGCTGTCTTCCTCCCCTCCTGGTATCTGAGGGGAAGATTACTGGAGGTCTCCCTGGTCTCTCAGGAGTCCCTCCCCAGAGATGAAAAGATGGGGACACCACGCGTCCTGAGGGAGAACTACCTGAAGAGTGGAGTCTTCAAGGGGCAACAGGCAGGCACAGGTTGAGGGTGGTCAGGGGAGAGGGCGGTCTGAGCAGAGGGAACGGCCAGGCAGCCCAGGGGCTGGGAGCCCTGGAGAAGGCGCTGAGGAAGGCGGATTTCACCTCTGTGTGATGGGGTGCTGAAGGGTATTAGGTAAGGCTGGGAAGAGACAGGGTAAGTTCTGTGTTTTAAGAACTGTCTAGTGCAAACAACAGTGGAAGGCCATTTGGCAGCATCTGTAAAAGCTGAGCCTCTGCAGACGCAACAGCCCAATAGTTCCACTCCAGGCACATGTGACACAGAAATTTGGGCACAGGTTCACCGAAGACTCATATAAGAATATTCTGACCAGCGTTATTTAGAATAGCCCCAACCAGATTCTACTGAAATGTCCCTCAACAGTAAAGTGGGCGAATGAACAGTGGCAGGCAAGCTGAGGAACACTCTACAGTGACGGAAATGGACAAGCCTGCTCTGTGTAGCAACACGTGTAACCTTAAAGCAATGCTGAGTGAGAATCAGAAACTGCACACGCAGCGTGAATATGGGCTTCCCTGGCGGCCCAGGGTAAAGACTCCGCCTGCCGATGCAGGAGACTCCGGTTCCATCCCTGGGTTGGGAAGACCCCCTGGAGAAGGGAACGCCAACCCACTCCATAATTCCCGCCTGGAGAATTCCATGGACAGAGGAGCCTGGTGGGCTACAGTCCATAGCGTCGAGAGAGAAATGACTTAGAAACTAAAACAACAACTATGTGATTACATTTAGTTTTTCAATTAATTTTTTTGGCTGCTGTAATTTCCCAACCAGGGATTGAACCCGTGGCCCATACCAGTGAAAGCAGCGAATCCTAGCCACTGGACCACCAGGGAACACCTGTGCTTATAGTTAGGTGGCAGTAAATCACAGCCTGGCCAACCTCTGCTGGACATCAGGACAGATGGACACCTGATCTAGGCTGCGTTCCTATTATGGACTCCATCAAGCTTGCGATCTCTGCACTTTTCTGTGCTATGCTTTCACAAAACGTAACATTTAAAGAAAACATACAGTATCAGAGTAGAAGACAGATTTGCTGGACAAGGCTTCAAACACATGGAAAACCTCCATGAACAAGACAGACAGGCAGTTAAGTGGAGGTCAGAAGCCAGAGGGGTTTCCCAGGTGGGGCAGTGGAAAAGACTCCGCCTGCCAATGCGGGAGATGCAAGATTTGATTCCTGAGTCGGGAAGATCCCCTGGAGGAGGGCATGGCAACCCACTCCAGTATTCTTGCCTGGAGAATCTAATAGTCAGAGGAGCCTGGCGGGCTATATAGTCCATGAAGTCACACAGACCTGGACATGACTGAGCACGCAGACCTGGGGGAGACCAGGTGGCAGAGCAGTGGCCTGGTCTGAGCTGGATGGAGAAGCAGATGTTCCCCTGGCTGTAAAGTGGGAGGTGCCCCACTCCACAGCCCCAGCCCCTGGCATGAGAGCTGAGGAAGAGTCCCCGGGAAGACAGAGGCCCCAAGACACTGCACAGTGACTCAGACGAAGAAGCTCTTATCATGGAAGACTGAGGTCGACTGGAGCCAACTGGAAGCAAACAGTCCAACCCAGAATGTAGAACATTCTATGGGAGGAGATTTTATTAGAATGATTCATGCTGGATTAAGAGATCTAAGGCACATACCAGCCCTGGGTAAATCTGAACCTATCAACTATAAAATGGCATTTCTGAGACAATCAGGAAAACCCTATAGGCATATATGTAAGTAAAAGATGACACCAAGGAATCACAGTTAATACTTTTAGGAATGACAGTGGAAAATTCTGAAAGAGATGGGAATACCAGACCACCTGACCTGCCTCTTGAGAAATCTGTATGCAAATCAGGAAGCAACAGTTAGAACTGGACATGGAACAACAGACTGCTTCCAAATAGGAAAAGGAGTGCGTCAAGGCTGTATATTGTCACCCTGCTTATTTAACTTCTATGCAGAATACATCATGAGAAACACTGGACTGGAAGAAACACAAGCTGGAATCAGGATTGCCGGGAGAAATATCAATAACCTCAGATATGCAGATGACACCACCCTTATGGCAGAAAGTGAAGAGGAACTAAAAAGCCTCTTGATGAAAGTGAAAGAGGACAGTGAAAAAGTTGGCTTAAAGCTCAACATTCAGAAAACAAAGATCACGGCATCTGGTCCCATCACTTCATGGGAAATACATGGGGAAACAGTGGAAACAGTGTCAGACTTTATTTTGGGAGAAATATCAATAACCTCAGATATGCAGATGACACCACCCTTATGGCAGAAAGTGAAGAGGAACTAAAAAGCCTCTTGATGAAAGTGAAAGAGGAGAGTGAAAAAGTTGGCTTAAAGCTCAACATTCAGAAAACAAAGATCATGGCATCCGGTCCCATCACTTCATGGGAAATAGATGGGGAAACAGTGGAAACACTGTCAGACTTTATTTTGGGGGGCTCCAAAACCTCTGCAGATGGTGACTGCAGCCATGAAATGAAAAGACACTTACTCCTTGGAAGAAAAGTTATGACCAACCTAGATAGTATATTCAAAAGCAGAGACATTACTTTGCCGACTAAGGTCCGTCTAGCCAAGGCTGTGGTGTTTCCTATGGTCATGTATGGATGTAAGAGTTGGACTGTGAAGAAGGCTGAGCACTGAAGAATTGATACTTTTGAAGTGTGGTGTTGGAGAAGACTCTTGATAGTCCCTTGGACTGCAAGGAGAGCCAACCCATCCATTCTGAAGGAGATCAGCCCTAGGATTTCTTTGGAGGGAATGATGCTAAAGCTGAAACTCCAGTACTTTGGCCACCTCATGAGAAGAGTTGACTCACTGGAAAAGACTCTGATGCTGGGAGGGATTGAGGGCAGGAGGAGAAGGGGACAACCGAGGATCAGATGGCTGGATGGCATCACGGACCTGATGAACGTGAGTCTGAGTGAACTCCGAGAATTGGTGATGGACAGGGAGGCCTGGTGTGCTGCGATTCATGGAGTCGCAAAGAGTAGGACACGACTGCGAGACTGAACTGAACTGATACCAGGTGATGACATTACCAAATATTGGTCTTTGACATAACAAGGTTCACCAGCCTTCCAGTCTGCAATACTTGTGTCCTTGCCCCCAAGTCACTAGACTAGTGCAACTAATTTTTTATTTTTGTGTTTAGAACACTCCACTTCTGATACTAATTTTTCTATTAGTTAGTATGAATAGCCTATTTGCTATATTAGGGTTTTTATAACAAAATACCACAAACTGTCAACACATGGCTTAAATAAAAGGACTGTGTTGTCTTACACTCCTGGAGACCCTCCGTCTGAAATCAAGGCACTAGCAGGCTGCTTTCTTCTGCAGCATAAGCCAGCGTCTCTGCCATGCCTCTCTCCCCACCTGGTGGTTTCACTAGCCCTCTTTGGTGTCCCTGACTTGTAGATACCTGCTTCAATCTTTACATGTCATCCTCCCTGTGTGCATGTCCATCTCTACCTATTCCCTTTTTATAAGGACTCCAGTTACTCTGGATTAGGAATCCATTGTACTCTAATATGACCTCACCTTGACTATTATATCTGCATGCATGGGTGCTCACTCACTCTGTCATGTCTGCCTTTTTGTGACCCCCTGGACTGTAGCCCGCCAGGCTCCTCTATCCATGGAATTTTCCAGGCAAGAATACTGGAGTTGGATTAGGAATCCATTGTACTCTAATATGACCTCACCTTGACTATTATATCTGCATGCATGGGTGCTCACTCACTCTGTCATGTCTGCCTTTTTGTGACCCCCTGGACTGTAGCCCGCCAGGCTCCTCTATCCATGGAATTTTCCAGGCAAGAATACTGGAGTGGGGTGTCATTTCCTACTTCAGGGGATCTTCCCTACCCAGGGATCGAACACGCATCCCCTGTATCTCCTGCATTGCAGCCAGATTCTTTACCGCTGAGCCAGCAGGGAAGCCCCTTTATATTTGCAACAGTCTTCTTTCTAAATTAGGTCACATTCTGAAATATTGAGGGTTAGGATTTCAACAAATGAATTTGGGAAATGGACATAATTCAATCTACAACATCTGCTAAAAACAAAAAAAAAAGACAAAAAGTAATGAATCAAACAAAATAGTTTATTTCTGTCTCATGCAACAGTCAGAATTCTAGGTCAGCGGCTGATTCTGCTCCTTTCAAGCATTCAGGAACCCAGGTTCTTTATATCTTATTTCTTGCCTATTTCCCAGGACGTCGTTATTGTCTGTAACATTGAAGCTGTGAACCCTTATTGTCAAGAAATAATCAGAGAGCTCAGGGGAGAGAAGCCCATTATCTTGAAGTGCCCTGTACTTCTCACATTCCACACTGGGTTATGAAAGTGAAAGTGTCAGTCACTCCGTCGTGTTGACTCTTTACAATCCCATGGACTGTAGCCCACCAGGCTCTTCTGTCCACAGGATTCTCCAGGTGAGAATAATGGAAGGGGTAGACATTCCCTCCTCCAGGGGATCTTCCCAGCCCAGGGATCAAACCCAAGTCTCCTGCATTGCAAGCAGATTTCTTACTGTCTGAACTCCCAGGGCTAGCTGCAAAACAAGCAGGAAGGTTCTTTAACCACTGAGCCACCGGGGAGCCCAGGGCTGTACATCAAAATGATATGTTATTGACAGTTACATAATCCAGATGTGTGTTATCATAGTGGGTCTTGTGACCCCTGATAAGATCAAGAAGGAATTCAATGTTTTAAAGAGTTGTCTAATTAATGCTAGGAGCGTGTTGCTCTTCACAGCTGAGCAGGTACTCCTATCAGTAGGGAGGTTTCGGGTATATGCACAGTTGGGTTACACAGGTATACTGTCACAGTTAAGGGGAGAGAGGAGGTCAAAGGGCAGAGATGACTTTTTATGTTTAAATTTTTATTGTCTTGTCATAAAATCAGATGTGTGTTATCATAGTGGGTCTTGTGACCCCTGATAAGATCAAGAAGGAATTCAATGTTTTAAAGAGTTGTCTAATTAATGCTAGGAGCGTGTTGCTCTTCACAGCTGAGCAGGTACTCCTATCAGTAGGGAGGTTTCGGGTATAATGCACAGTTGGGTTACACAGGTATACTGTCACAGTTAAGGGGAGAGAGGAGGTCAAAGGGCAGAGATGACTTTTTATGTTTAAATTTTTATTGTCTTGTCATAAAATATAAATTTTACTTCACACCACATTTCAAAAGAAGAGTCCCTGGGACTGCAAGGAGATTAAACCAGTCTATCCTAAAGGAAATCAGTCCTGAATATTCACTGGAAGGACTGATGCTGAAGCTGAAGCTCCAATACTTTGGCCACTTGATGCAAAGAACTGATTCACTGGAAAAGACCCTGATGCTGAGAAAGATCAAAGGCAGGAGGAGAAGGGGACAGCAGAGGATAAGATGGTTGGATAGCGTTACCGACTTGATGGACATGAGTGTCAGCAAGCTGTGGGAGTTGGTGATGGACAGAGAAGCCTGGTGTGTTGCAGTCCATGGGGTTGCAAAGAGTTGGACATGGCTGAACTGAACATTTCATGCAAGGAGATACCCTTCTTGGGAACTCTACAGCCATCATCGTCTGATTCCTCTGGTGTGGTTTAGGGACCTGGGCATTTCTTTAAGGCTCAAACAGGCATAAGCTCAGTGCATGGTTTCAAGATAATTCTCTGCAACACTCAGCAGGCTATTTGCTCCTAGGCAGTAGCCATACCCAAAGCTTTTTCCTGGCCAAAGTATTTGTATTGCTTGATTTACCCAGGTCTGTTTATCACCTGGTGGCTGGACCAGCCCTTGTGGTTCTTATGATCACAAGACACACAGTAGCAACAACCACTGGGCAACTTTGTGAAAATAAGATTTCTTACTCACAGGTCCTCGAGGGTATAGGATGCACTAGGGGCTACATAGTGAAATCACAGGTAGAGAGACAGCACAGACATGGTGCTCTGCCTTTATTAGAGTCCAAGGAGGAGGATGTCAGAGGTTTTTCAAGTTCACTCTTTATAGTCTAATTTAAAACCTAAGAACAAGAATGAAGGCACAGGAAGGGAAAAGCGGGGCCACTCAAGGAGTCAGTTATTGAGGTTACCCAGAACTTTCTCAGAGGAGAGCTTCATGGCTGGGGCCAATACCCACCAAGGTTGTTAGCCTTTCCCAATCAATAGAAACTTAAAGAAAAAGGAAATATAAATTCAGGCAAGGCTTTACTGGAGCTCCTGCTGTAGCAAAGAGGGGCGAGAACGACTAACAATTCCCCTTGCTTGCTCAGTCCCCTCGTAGGTGAGCTGGCTTGGGAGCTTGTTCTTTGTAGAGGGCGAGGGAAAAGGGCATCCAGTGGTGGCCAGAGGGGTGGCTTAGGTGGTCTGCCCACCCTTTGGTGGTGTTGAGTGCAGGGGGCATGCACAGTACCCTGGTTTTGCTCCTGACACCCACTTTTTGCTCCCGGCTCTTCAGAAGTGGCAGTAGGGGTTCTCCAGTCTTTCTGTACCTTTTGTTCATTTGCTGCAACTGTGCTTCCCTGCAGTTGTTTTTAACCCCATATAGTTTTGTTTGTTCTAAGAAAGGTGTGTCCAGTTGTAAGCGTTGCAGCGCTGCAGCAAAGGGTCCCGAGCCCCAGCGTGTCTCAAGGCAGCCTTGTTCCGCCTCTGGTTGTTTATCTTAGTAACTGTGTCATACAGTTGCCAATATGTTTATTCAGGATGGATGAATTACTATCAAGCATTAAAAAAAAAAAAAGAGGAAAAAAATCATGCCATTTGTGACAATATGGACCTTGAGGCCATTATGCTAAGTGAAATAAGTCAGACAGGGAAAGAAAATACCATTTGATCTCACTTATACAATTATACAATATCAGGAACTTCCCTGGTGGTCCAGTGGCTAAGATTCATGCAGGGTCCCAACACAGGGGACCAGGGTTCAATCCCTAGCCAGGGAACTAGATTCTTCGTACTGAAACTAAGACTTAATGCAGTCAAACAAAGAAATAAATATTTTTTAAATAGAAAATAATCAACAAAATGAACTCATAGATACAGAGAACAGATTGATGTTTACCAGGGGCATGCAGTGAGTGGTGGGGAAAATGGGTAAAAGTGGTCAAAAGGTACAAACTTCCAGTTCTAAAATAATTAAGTCATGAGGTATAATGTACAGCATGGTTCATATAGTTAATAATACTGTACAGTATATTTGAAAGTTGCTAAGAACGTAGATCTTGAAAAGTTCTTTTCAAAAAAAATTTTGTAATTATGTCTGGAGATGGTTGGGTCTTTTTGCTTGTTTTTATTATAGTTGATTGTGTTAGTTTCAAGTATACTGCAAAATGATTCCATTATACCTGTATGTGATGTTACGTATCAGTTATGAGGAAGGAGATAGATGGGCGCCAGGTTGGACACTTAGAATCAGCCAGTCTCCTCTTTGTATTTCCTGAGGCAAGAGATAGGTGGGCTCCAGCTGAGGAATTTACAACCAGCCCCTTGTTTGCTTTCAGAAATGGAAGTAAAACAGAAACAGGGTAAACAGCCATTAAAGAATGCTTACAGGTCTCCTGCAAACATCTCAAGGGAATAATTATGGCAAAGATAAAGAGAGAGGAAAATACCTTGTCTGAGTAAAGGATAAGGGAGACACACAAGGGCTCCTTGGAGTCAAAAGTCAGGGGATAACTCCAGGCCATAAAGAATCTTGCTCCTCCCAGAAGCCTTCACTTCAAGATCCATCTTAGCTGAGGGGTGTGTGTGTGCCCCAGGAGAGGGTCCCAAGGTAGAGCAGGTGTGGAAGAAGAAGTCAGATAATTGGCCTGAAGGCAGACAAAGACCAGAAGAACTGACCTCTATAAATGACTTAACCGCCTCTTTGCTGTGCGCCTCCTCACTAAGAGGAATGCCCACAGCCTTTCCGTCTGGCTGTGCATCTCTGCCTTGCTTCTGTCTCAGCTACACAAGTTCTTTCTCTCTGTGCTCTCCCACTTCTTGTGCTATGCCTCTAATAATAAACTTTGTATCTGCATTTACGGTTTCTGCCTCCATGATAAATGCATTTTTCAGTGGGGACAAATATCCAGATAAAATTATCTTTTAGCTTGTAGCCCTTGTTGGTCTGGTGGCTAGGATTCCTGGTTCTCATCCAGACTACCCAGGTTCAATTCCTGGACAGGGAATTAAGATCTTGCTTCATGCCACTGCTCCCTGCTGCCTCATGGAGATCAGTTATACATGTATATCTATATTGTTTTAATTCTTTTCCATTATAGTTTATGGGGATGGGGATGGTTGTTAACTAGACTTATTGTGGTGATCATTTGGTAATACATACAAATATGAAATCATAATGTTGTGCACCTGAGTGTCACCTTGGATATGTCATTCACCCTCTAAGCTCCGTTCTTTTCCATTATAGTTTATGGGGATGGGGATGGTTGTTAACTAGACTTATTGTGGTGATCATTTGGTAATACATACAAATATGAAATCATAATGTTGTGCACCTGAGTGTCACCTTGGATATGTCATTTCACCCTCTAAGCTCCGGTTGTCTCAAGTATAAAATAAGGGTAATACCACCTAGTGTACAGGGATATTGCTGCTATTGCTGCCAAGTCACTTCAGTCGTGTCCAACTCTGTGCGACCCCATAGACGGCAGCCCACCAGGCTCCCCCGTCCCCAAGATTCTCCAGGCAAGAACACTGGAGTGGGTTGCCATTTCCTTCTCCAATGCACGAAAGTAAAAAGTGAAAGTCCATGACCCCATGGACGGCAGCCTACCAGGCTCCTCCATCCATGGATTTTCCAGGCAAGAGTACTAGAGTAGGGTGCTGTTAGGAGGAGTGAATGAGATAATATGGTTCATGAATGACGGGCAAGCAAGATGATTTTAGGTGTGGAATGAGGACTTTTCTTAGAAGTCCAATGGTTAAGACTCCATACTTCCACTGCAGGGCACAAAGGCTTGATCCCTGGTAGAGGAACTAACATCCCACGTGCTATGCATCTTGGCCAAAAAAAAATTTTTTTTAATTTTTTTAAAGTGTGAAATAGATAAACATATTTTACTTAAATGTAAATCAGGAGAAAACACAATTTTCTAGAGCCTGCACTATGTCGAAGCCAAAGAAGTTATGTGAGATTATTTTTAATTGTCATGTGGTAATAATATGGTGGTGGTTTAGTCACTAGTCGTGTCCGACTCTTGTGACCCAATAGATTGTAGCCCGCCAGGCTCCTCTGTCCATGGGATTCTCCAAGCAAGAGTATTGGAGTGAGTTGCCATTTCCTTCTCCAGGGTATCTTCCCAACCCAGGAATCAAAGCTGGGTCTTCTGCCTTGCAGGCAGATTCTTTACCAACTGAGCTACAATGTAAACAAATGTTTTACAACCACAGTCCCAACAAAGAATACCTAAAAAGATAAATTTCGTTGCCTTCTCAACAGTTTGTCACTTCACTAATCATTTCTAGTTGGAGACACTTTTATTTTTAAACTTTTTAAAAGACATGTTTGTTGAAATGGGATTTACATTCAGTAAAACTTGGTTTGAAGTTTGACAAATGTAATCATCATCATAGTTAAAGTGTAGAACAATTCTTCAGCCCTGTAAACTTAAAAAATATTCACATCCTAAAAGTTGAGAACTACATTTTACTGGGTGTGAATTTTTAAGATAGTATCTCAAGTAACCCTGAGAGAACTGCTCTGAAGAAGCAAGGTGGGAGCCGGGATCTATATGAACATCAAATGGTTGTTGATGAAAGAAAACCAGACATGTCAACTTAAGGAATTTTCTTTGTATGGGAAGATGCAAGAGTCTGAGCTCACTGAAATCATTCTTTTGACAAACACCTTAGCTATCTAGGGCCAGTATCTTGGGTTTGCATGTCCTGAGTTCCTCAGGGCTCACCATAGGGAGTGGATACAGTCTGATGGCTGCTAGATGGCAGGTATTCTTTCCTTCCTGAGTTCCCTTAGAGCTCACCAGGTCATGTTGGAGGGCTGTAATTACTGATGACTGTGACATCCTTTGATTACCAATATGGCAGGCAATATTCCATTTATCAGACCCCTCCAACCCACACCCCAAAACCCTATGCAACCAACTCTTCCCTGATTCTTAGGAATCCAGAGAATTTTTGACAAATCCCTGATTTGTCAAAGGGGTCAAGTTTAATCATTAAACTGATCTACTATAGAAAAAAAAAAATTGTAAGCACAAAAAACAAGTTTTTAAAAGGATCCTTTGAAATATACAATCCTTAGCATAGTCAAAAGAATGGAATTTAAATATAACCTTTGTAAATTAAAGCAGTTGACAGACTTGTCTTAAGATAGTGGTGGGATAAATAGCTAATCTAGTTATTGCATCCTGCTTCAGGCTGGGGTTGGTTGGCAGAGAAACTATTTGAACTAATGGAGTTGAATTCTACAGAAATTCTTTCAGGGACAGATACACATTCTTAGATATTTAGCACCTTCTCAAAAGTTTACCCTGCTACCATCATGAAAGGACAAATGATAGCAAGCAGGGTCCTATGGGGTTCCTGGGCACAAAACCTTTCTGCTTATAGGAAATAGCCTTCATTCAGCCCCCAGCACCTTCCCCGAGGTCCAAGGCACAGATTCAGTTAGGGAAGAGAGGCAAGACCAGGGAGAAACAGTCAAGAGAAACTACAGTACAGCTTTGGGGAAAGGCCCTGTCTCTCCGTCAGTGGGTACAGACACAGTATCTTTGAGCTGTTTTGCAGATACTGAAATGCCCTCCAGGTAGGAAAAGTTAAGAATGGTTTGCTGCTCACAAGCACATAGACTCCAGACCAGTTGGAACCTGAAGGTTGATGATGCTGACTCCTACTTACCTAACCCCCAACCAATCAGAACAATATCCACACAAGCTGATCACGCCCTCTTTGAACCATTACTGTTAAACTTCTCATTATCCTCTCCAAGTTGGGACACATGATTTTGAAGGCATTAGCTTGCTATGGCCCCCTTTGTCTGGCAAAGCAATAAAGCTGTTCTTTCCTTTTTCACCCAAAACTCTGTCTCCAAGATTTAATTCAGTATGGGCTTACAGAGGCCAGAATTGGCTTTACAAAGAAAGCAAATCATCTATTCTATATATATCAGTCATCACATCTTTAGATACACCTCATCTCCTTGGAAAGTTTCTTTCAAGCACCAGCCTTAAAGTTTGTCAGCATCTTAAATTAGACTAAATCAAGTTAGAAGCCGCTGCTGAAAAAGATCTAGCTGAAGCTGTTATATTAGCCTTTTTTTTTTTTCTTTAGGCTTTGTTTTAACTTTATTGAAGTGTATAATCCTGTGTTAATTGCTGTCATATAGCAAAGTAATTCAGTTATGCTTATATATATCCTTTTTCATGTTCTTTTCCATTATGGCTTATCACAGGATATTGAATATAGTTTGCTGTGCTGTGCGGGAGGACCTTGTTGTTTATCCATTCTTTATATAACTTTTACCTCTGCTGACTCTCAATCCATCCTTGCCCAACTCCTCCTCCCTCTTGGAAACCACAAGCCTATTCCTACATCTGTGACTCTGTTTCTGAAACGTTCATTTATGTTATATTTTAGATTTCACATATAAGTGATATCGTATGTTTTTTGTCTTTCTGACTTAATTCACTCAATATAATCATCTCTAAGTCTACCCTTGGCATTATTTTATTCTTTTTATGGCTGAGTAATCTGTATGCAGGTCAGGAAGCAACAGTTAGAACTGGATATGGAACAACAGACTGGTTCCAAATAGGAAAAGGAGTACGTCAAGGCTGTATATTGTCACCCTGCTTATTTAACTTATAGGCAGAGTACATCATGAGAAATGCTGGACTGGATGAAACACAAGCTGGAATCAAGATTGCCAGGAGAAATATCAATCACCTCAGATATGCAGATGATACCATCCTTGAGGCAGAAAGTGAAGAGGAACTAAAAAGCCTCTTGATGAAAGTGAAAGAGGAGAGTGGAAAAGTTGACTTAAAGCTCAACATTCAGAAAACGAAGATCATGGCATCCGGTCCCATCACTTCATGGGAAATAGATGGGGAAACAGTGGAAACAGTGTCAGACTTTATTTTGGGGGGCTCCAAAATCACTGCAGATGGTGACTGCAGCCATGAAATTAGAAAACACTTACTCCTTGGAAGAAAAGTTATGACCAACCTAGACAGTATATTCAAAAGCAGAGACGTTCCTTTGCCAACTAAGGTCTGTCTAGTCAAGGCTATGGTTTTTCCTGTGGTCATGTATGGATGTGAGAGTTGGACTATGAAGAAGGCTGAGTGCTGAAGAACTGATGCTTTTGAAGTGTGGTGGTGGAGAAGACTCTTGAGAGTCCCTTGGACTGCAAGGAGATCCAACCAGTTCATTCTGAAGATCAGCCCTAGGATTTCTTTGGAAGGAATGATGCTGAAGCTGAAACTCCAGTACTTTGGCCACCTCATGAGAAGAGTTGACTCACTGGAAAAGACTCTGATGCTGGGAGGGATTGGGGGCAGGAGGAGAAGGGGACGACCGAAGATGAGATGGCTGGATGGCATCACGGACTCGATGGACGTGAGTCTTAGTGAATTCCTAGAGATGGTAATGAACAGGGAGGCCTGGTGTGCTGTGATTCATGAAGTCGCAAAGAGTCGGACACGACTGAGCGACTGAACTGAACTGAACCGAGTGTTCTGATATTCTAGTTAGAGACACTTTGGAGCAGAACAAGATTATCTCCTTTAAGCATCATCCATCCCAGTTGGTTTCTTTTTACTTTGTTTTAGAATGACTCCCTCTTTATCATCTAATACAAGGTTTTTGTGGTATGGAGAAGACTCTTGAGAGTCCCTTGGACTGCAAAGAGATCAAATCAGTCAATCTTAAAGGAAATCAACACTGAACATTCATTGGAAGGACTGATATGGAAGCTGAAGCTCCAATACTTTGGCCACCTGATGCATAGAACCAACTAATTTAAAAAACACTCTGATGCTGGGAAAGTTTGAAAGCAAGAGGAGAAGCAGATGACAGAGGTTGAGATGGTTGAGTGGCATCATTGACTCAATGGACGTGAGTTTGAGCAAACTCCTGAAGATTGTGAAGGACAGGGAAGCCTGGCATGCTGCAGTCCATGAAGTTGCCAAGAACTGGACACAACTTGACAACTGAACGACAGCAAAGGTTTCTATACTTGTCAAAACCAATGACACAGCCCTCTATCTGCACACTCACTTGCTCATAAAGTCACATGTGAGCCTGAGATCTCTTTTGAAGTTGATGTGCCGCATTGTCACTTTCTGCGGGTTTTGGCTCTGACCACAACACACAATGGGCTTCCCTGGTGGCCCAGACAGTAAAGAATCCCCTTGCAACTTAGGAGACTAGGGTTCAATCCCTGGGTCGGGAAGATCCCCTAGAGAAGGGAATGGCTACCCACTCCAGTATTCTTGCCAAGGAAATTCCATGGATAGAGGAGCCTGGCGGACTGCTGTCCATAGGGTTGCACAGAGTTGGACATGACTGAAGTGACTTAGCATGCATGCATGCATAAAGAAAAAAAATATCAAAGAGGACTTGCTGGTGGTCCAATGGTTGAGAATTTGCTTTCAAGGCAGGGTATACAAGTTCAATCTCTGGTCCAGGAAGGTCCCACGTGCTACAAAGCAACTAAGCCCACGTGTCACAAATACTGAGCCTGTGCTCTAACGCCTGTGCTCCACAGCAAAAGAAGCCACCGCAATGAGAAACTCATGAGCTCAGTCATTCAATCACGCCCAGCTCTTTGTGACCCTCTGGACTGTAGCCCGCCATTCTCCTCTGCCCATGAAATTTTCCAGGCAAGAACACTGGAGTGGGTTGCCATTTTTCCTACTCCAGAGAAGCCCACAGCATAGGAGCTCCCCTTCTGTTAGGGAGAGAAAGCCTACACACAGGAGCAGCCAATAAATTAATAAACAAAATTTTTAAAAATCTTTTAAATATCAAGGAAATGATAGTACCTTTGGTAGACGAACATGGCCTTAGCAGCCACTGCTGATGATCCCTCTCTTCAACCCCTCATAGTTCACCTTCAGACACTTCCCATCACATGCCAACAACTTCTGATACAGAGTGTTCTTGTTCTCATGTAGGGCTGACCAGACACACTAGGGTGTTAATGTCCAGATAGTAGCCATCAATCACTGAGGGTCAAGCGTTGGTGGGCGGGGCTTCCCTGGTGGCCCAGGGGTAAAGAATCTGCCTGGTACTGCAGGAGACCCGGGTTGAATCCCTGGTCCAGGAAGATCCCACGTGCCGCAGAGCGGCTAAGCCCTTACGCCCCAGCTACTGAGCCTGTGCTCTGGAACCCCGGAGCCACAACTGCTGAAGCCTCCTGTCCTGGCGCCTGTGCTCTGCAACAAGAGAAGCCACTGCAATGAGCCGCCCGTGCACCCCGAGGAGGACGGGCCCCCGCTAGTTTCTCTAGCCAAAACGGAGAAAGCCCCAGGCACAGCGATCAAGACCCAGCACAGCCAACACTAAATTTTAAAAATTAAGTAACTTTTAAAAAGAGCTGGCAAATATTCCCAGCTTCCTGACCCTTCAGCTGGATGACTCTCAATGTCTTTAGAGCAGATGTCAGAAGTGGTTCAGAAGATCCCAAGTGGAACCAACCCCTGGCTGCCCACAGACTAGCCACTCATGAATATGCCTCCTCTCCCTGTCTTCTTTCCCCACGCCCTCACCAGACTTCCAGAAACTGTTGCTGGCCAAAATCCTGGCCTTCTCTGCCCACAGAAGCCAAATAAAAGAATAGGGAGACAAGAGTTTGGAGGAAATAAAAAAGGCGCTTTAATCTTCAGCCGGCAGGGAGGGGAACACAGTAGGCTCATGTCTCGAGAGCTGTGCCCTCCCCCAAACCTGAGGCCTCTGGGGGCTTATGTAAGCCAAGTGCTTGCCGTAGGGGTCAGTGAAGAAGGAAAAAGGCTATAGGACCTTGACCACTTCCTCTCGCGTTGTTTCAAAGACAGTCATAAACTGGCATCAGTAACCCAGAACTGAATCTGGCAGTTCAGGGCCTCTGCACCTTCTTTCTGATATGTAAAGGGTGTTGCAAGGGTAAACACCAGAGAGGGGATGTTCTTAGCACAGAGTCAAAGGAAACAAATGTGAGTTGTAGCTCCTGTACAGCTGGGGGACAGAAAAGCAAACTTGGTCACAGATATGCAGAGTTAGGAGCAGTTAAAGCAAAAACAAGAAAGAAAACTAGGAATGTTCAGGGCTGCTCATTGTTCTTTTAATCTTCTTTGTCCTCAGGAAAGGGAAAGAGAAAAACTCATTCCTCTTTTTTGCCTTTCACTGCAACAGAACCACCTCCCACACATCCTTACTTTGCGTCTCCTTTGGGAGAAACCCAGAGTAAGGCATGGGCAAAAGCACAGAGGTGACGTGGAATGATCGAAGTTTGTAAACCCTGAAACAGTGCGTGGAAAACACTCGGTGCCGGGTGCATAACGAACACTCCACTGATGCTATTAGTTGCTTTGTTACTGTTAATTTTTAAAATTGGAGTAAAACACACAAAACGTAAGATTTACCATCTTTATCTTTCGTAAGTGTGCCATTAAGGAGCATTAAGTATCGCGTGTTATTGTGTAGCCATCACCACCAACCATCTCCAGAACTCTTTTCATCTTGCAAAACTGGGACTGTCTCCATCAAAAACTTGCTCCTCATTTCCACCCCTTAGCCCCTGGCACCCACCATTCTGCTTTCTTCCATCGCTGTGAATTTGACTATCTAGGAGCCTCATGGGCTTCCAACACGGTGCAGGAGTCAAGAATCCACCTTCCAGTGCAGGAGATGCAAGAGACCTGAGTTTGACCCCTTGGTCGGGAAGATCGCCTGGAGTAGGAAGGGGCAACCCACTCCACACTCTTGCGTGGAAAATTCCAGGACAGAGGAGCCTGGCGGGCTACAGTCCATGGGTCACAGAGTCAGACACGACTGACTGACGGAGCGCACACACACACAGGGACCTTTTATAAGATGAATCAGGGATTTCCCTGGAGCTCCAGTGTCTAAGACTATTTCCACTGCAGGAACCCAGGTTCAATCCTTGGTCAGAGAATTAAGATCCCTCACGAGTCATACCATACTTCTCCTCTCCTTGACTGGCTTATTTCACCTTAGCATAATGTCCTCAGGTGACATTCACATTGCAGCAAGTGTCAGAATTCCCTTCCCTTTGTAAGGGTGTGGATTCCACTGTGTGGATGAACCACGTTTCGCTCATCCATTCATTCATCAGTGCTCTCTAGGGCTGTTTCCACCACTTAGGTCTTGTGTACCACGCTGCCATGAAAGTGGGTGTACAATTCATTGTTACTTTTTATCACTTACCCATTAACTCATCCATTCATTCAAAGTTCCAAGACTTCCAACATGCCCATGTTCAAACTGAGAGTATTGTAAGTATTCCATATAACTGGGGAGTAAAACAAATAAACTAACCCCCCAAAAAACAGACTCCTTAAGACAAAAGAAGGCAGCTTTTAGTGGTAAAGAAGCTGCCTGCAGATGCAGAAGACACGGGTTCGATCCCAACCTGGGAAGATCCCACATGCCTCAGAGCAAGTAAGTCAGTGCGCCACAGCTATTGAGCTGTGCTCTAGGGCCTGGGAACCACAACTCTGGAACCCTCATGCCTGAAGTCCGTGCTCCACAACAAGAGAAGCCACCACAACGAAAAGCCTGAACATCACAACGAAGAATAGCCCCTGCTCGTGGCACCTAGAGAAAAGCTGACACCACAACGAAGACCCAGCACAGCCAAAAATAATTTTTTTTTTTTAAAGAAGGCAGATTTGCTAGATGCCCCAATGTCGGGCCTTCCTAAAAGGAGTGATTCTCAACAAGCAGGAGGATTTAGCCCACCATGGCTCAGACAGTAAAGAATCTGCCTCCAGTGCAGGAGACAAGGGTTCGATCCCTGGATCGGGAAGATCCCCTGGACAAGGGAGTGGCTACTCACTCCAGAATTCTTGCCTGGAGAATCCCATGGACAGAGAGGAGCCTGGAAGGCTACGGTCCGTGGGGTCGCAAAGAGTTGGACATGACTGAAGCAATTTAGCATGTGTGAAACACGCACGCATGCAACACGCACACACAAAGAACATTGCCAATGCGTGGAAACATTTTGTGTTGTTAGGCCTGGGGGTGAGGGGCTAATGGCACCCAGTGGGTGGGATCCAGGGATGCTACTCAGCATCGCACAGTGCACAGGACAGACTTTTACTATAAAGAATTCCAGTCCAAAATGTGAACAGCACCAGCGCTAAGAAACCAGCCTTAAAGGCTGACATGCTTTCACTCTTTACCACCCCATTCTGCATCAGGTCAGAAAGACAGCAGCAGAGGCACCGATATATAGGCTAAATCCAGAATCCCAGGTGAGACATCTTGGTGTCAGGTAGCATCACAGAGAGAGAGTAAACAGGTATCTAGAAATGTGAAGGGTCTGAGACTTTACTTATAAGCTCACAATTTTTTTTGTTGTTTTCGTTTTTGAGACTTGGTAATTTATAAAGTACCATATGGGCTTCCCTGGTGAAAGCGAAGTCGCTCGGTCGTGTCCAACTCTTTGCAACCCCATGGACTGTAGCCTACCAGGCTCCTCCGTCCATGGGATTTTCCAGGCAAGAATACTGGAGTGGGTTGCCATTTCCTTCTCCTGGTGACTCAGTGGTAAAGAATCCATCTGCCAAGGTAGGAGACTCAAGTTCAATCCCTGGGTCAGGAAGATCCCCTGGAGGAGGAAATAGGAACCCACTCAAGTATTCTCCCCCAGGGAAATCCCATGGACAGAAGAACCTGCAGGCTACAGTCCATGAGATTGCAAAAGAGTTCGATCTTCCAGATCCAGGGATTGAACCCGAATCTCTTACATCTCCTGCATTGCAGGTGGATTCCTTCACTGCTGAGCCACCAGGGAAGCCCCATATAATTATGTATGTGTCTTCCTAATCTTGATTATATGTGTCTTTTAAAATTGCTTATTGAATTTTATTTTGAATTATATTGTAAATATTATGAATATATTTCCTTTAGCTTATTGATTATTTTTAACTTATTGATTATTTTCCTTTTTTTTTCCTGGAAAGAGCTTAAGCTTTTTTTTTTTAACCTGCCAGTTTCATGGATGTTGACAGAAGACATAAGACTCCAGGGTCACAGACCAAGGACTTTATTCCTCATAGCACAGCAGGCGGCATGAACTTCACGTTTTTGCTTTTTCCTCCAAGTGCCCAACAGGGACGTCCCAGGTGCACACTGGCTTTGCACCATGGCTGAGTAACTCTGAGTTTAGAAACATCTGTCTTTTCTGTGGACTATGAACAAACCTGTCCTACCTTTATGTCAGAAGGAAGCATTAACCTTATTATATGAACAGCCAACAAACCTGCTCTCTGCTCCAGAGCAAGAAATCCTGTCTTCCAGGGCTCTTTGCTCTACAAACATCCTTGAAAAGATAGCCAGAGGGCAAGCCGTCCACATCCTTGCGTGCTAGCTGTATAGAAATACCTGGGACTCACAGAGGATCCTCTCCCAATAGCTCTGACACCCAGTGGGCAGTGGTTGTCGTCTGTGAAAGTAATTTGGGATGGACCCCAAGCGTATGAGGGGCTCTTCATTATAAGTAATCAGCGTGGAAACTGCAGTCAGACAAGCCCAAGTCAAATCTTGCTTCTGCCGCTTTTCATCTGTGTGACCTTGAGCACCTTTCTTGACCTCTCTGTGCTCCAGTTTCTCCTGCTGTAAAAATGGGACTAATAACAGCCCCTATCTTATAGGTTTATTGTGAAAATTAATATATGAGCTTATGTATGTGAGGGACTCAGCACAGGCAGATGGAGGGCCATGTCAGTGTTCACTGTAATTATGATTCATTATGATGACGATGCCTTAAAGCTTGTGGTCATGCCTGTTTTTCAGCATTTGTGGGCAAGCTCTGTAACCCACACAGTTCCCTTAGAGTCAGTCTGCAAGAATTTGGGGAGGACACAGAGCCCTTTGCTCCCTCCTCCCCACACTGGCTCCTCCCTCAATGATTCTTAATGAGCAAGGGAGTGGGCGAAGCGGTGGTGGTTTTAGAGTCCTGGGAAATCAGACAGACTCAAATTCAGATCTTGAATTGGGGATGTGAAAGCTGAGCAGCTTCTCTGCTGAGGGGATTCCAAGTACACACAGCAGAAGGCTCTCAGTGAAGGGTGAATGAGTCCTCCATTTCTGCCCACCCCACCCCCACATGCTGCACACGACCCACTCAGCACACGCTCTGGGTGATCTTTAGCCAGTGTCATTTCAGTCTTTAACATTTTCATGTTATTATTGAACGAGCAAGACTCCGTCGGATGCAACCTAAGAACATCTTTGCTCTTTTCCTTCAGTATTCCCTAAATTCAGTCTAGCCCCTCAGTCTCTCTGTGTGTCTCAAATTCCAGCAGAGGTCTTGGGAGGAGTAGGGGCAATTCCTTTACAGTCCTTCAGACCTCACCTCAACCGCCACCTCCTCAGGGAAGCCTTCCCTGATTTCCACCCAAAACTAATCAAGGTTTCAAAAAGACACGTGTCTCAGTGTTCATCATAGCACTACTTACAGTAGCCAGGACATGGAAGCAACCTAAATGGATAAAGAAGATGTGGTACATATATATACAATGGAATATCACTCATCTATGGAGAGGAATGAAATCGGTCATCTGTAGAAGATGTAGCTGGACCTAGTGTCTGTCAAACAAAGTGAAGTAAGTCAGAAAGAGAAAAATAAATATTGCATAGTAACAGATATACGTGGACTCTAGAAAAATGGCACCAATGAATCTATTTCCAGGGCAGGAACAGAGACACACGAACAGACAGGTGGACAGGGTGGGAGGAGAGAGCGGGATGAATTGGGAAATTAGAACTGACATATATACACTACCATGTGTGAAATAGATAGTGGGAACCTGCTATAAACCATAGGAAGCTCAGGCCGGTGCTCTGTGATGGCCTAGATTGGTGAGATGGGGGGCAAGGGGGCCAGATTCAAGAGGGAGGGGATATATGTACACACATAGCAGATTTACTTCACTGTACAGCAGAAATTAACAGAGCGTTGTAAAGCAATTATTCTCCAGTTCTAAATAAAAAAGAATGAAAAAAAAACTAATCAGGTTCCTACACCAAGGGCTTCCTTCTCCCAGCACGTATGCAGGGGCAGAGAAGCAAGGGAAGGGTCTTTCTGCAGCTGCTGAAGCTGGAGGTGGCCCACACAAAGGCCAGATAGAAGGCTGGCATATCAGACCCCCAGGGGCTGCCTTCAACTGACAAGGACGGGAATTGGTGGATAAATGCTCCAGCTCCTTCCCCTGTTGGGTCCTCAAACTCCAAAAAGCATGCTCTCTGCTGCCTTCTAGAGGTCCCTTGTGGGACTGTGCCCCAGGCTCAAGAGCGGTAACTGGCTTCCCCATAAAGGAGACTTTATCAGCCTCCTTCCTTTCTGTCCACTTTCCCATCCCTTATCTGTGTGTCTTTGCATAACCTCCCAAATAAAGTAATTGCTCAAAAAAAATAAAGTAATTGCTCTTGACTTTTTGTCTCAGAATCCTCTTCTGGGGAATCCCAACCTAAGACAGCAGTTTGCCCTGTCTTACCTATCAAATTCAGCAGTGGTTTGCAGACATTGGTCTCTCCTCACTGGGCTGAGTCATGTCCTTGTCTCCAAATCCTGCACAGGCCTGCATGTAGTAGGTGCTCAATAAGTGACCCCGAGTCTCAGGGATGTGAGGTCACCAGGTGGGAGCATGGAGCGCTGCCCCCACCCCGGTCCTCAGGACCCCCAGTTGGAGGGTGAGGTTCAAGAAGGGAGCTCACTCCGTCTAAGCTATAAATGTCAGGTTTCATCCACCTCATGCCCCAGGCCACACAGTCTGGAGAGCTGGACCACGGCCCCCAGAGACCAGGAACCCCAGATGACCCTTCTGGCCCTGCCCAGGACTTCTGGGGTGTCCCTGAGGCAGATACACAGACAGCATGTGAGTCCAGTCTTAAGGCTGCAGGGTGGGGGACAGGGCTGGGCTCTAACACCATTCTCGACCGCCTTGTCCCTTCCTTGGCATCGGATTCCACCTGCGGGAGCTCCCTGAACAAGTGGCTCTTCCAGGGACAAGGGTCTACCCTACAAGGCCATGGAGCGAACCAGTGTCTCCTGGGGGAAGGATCCCTTTCTGGAGTCGGTGGTGTCAGGACCGAGCCTCACCACCTGCAATGAGGCTGGATCCCAGGGCCTCCCTGGGGGATGTCAGAGGTGTAGAGAGCTGAGCTCTGATGACCTGCCCTGAGACAGTCAGAGGATGGGAGCTGGGGCGTTTGAAGATACGGTGGGAGGGTCCAGTGAGAATCAGCGGGGTCCAGTGACTCGCAAGCTCGGGGACCCTGCCTGGGCCACTCTGGGCCTCAGGTTCCTTTTCTATAAAACGGGAATAAAAACAGTCCACTACTTCTTAGGGTTCAGGGAGGCTGACATGTACACGCTGCTGTATTTGAAATGGATAACCAGCAGGGACTGGCTGTGTGGCAAGGGGAACTCTGCCCAATATTATGCAACAACCTAAGTGGGGAAAGAATTTTTTTTTTAATTTGATTAATTAATTAATTAATTATGGCTGTGCTGGGTGTTTGCTGCTGAGGGCTTTCTCTTGCTGCGGCGAGTGGGCGCTGCTCTCTAGCTGCAGGGCACAGGCTCCGGGAGGTGGCTTTTCCATTGCGCAGCACAGGCTCTAGGCACATGGGCTCGGTAGCTGCAGCCTATGGGCTTAGCTGCCCCACAGCACGTGGGCTCTTCCCAGACCAAGGACTGAACCTGTGTCTCCTGCACAGGCAGGCAGACTCTTAACCACTGGACCATCAGGGAAGTCCAGGGGAAAGAATTTGCTAAAGAACCGATACATGTGTATGTATAACTGAATCACTTTGTGGTACAGCTGAAACTAACACAACACTGCTAATCAACTCCAACATAAAGTAAAAAGCCAAAAATCAAAAAAATCTACAATTCTTAAAAAATATATCAGCTCCCTAACTCTTAGGGTTCAGGGAGGTTTCAGTGAGACGCTGTGAGTCTGATGCTGAGTACGGTGTCCCGCACGTGGGGTACAATTAATGAGCGGTATTCCATGATTTATCCAGTGTCCTTTAATCGTCACTGAATTTTTCAAGATGCAATTATGATGGTATGCTTTTATCATAAGACGAAGCATTTTGCACAGCCAGGACATCGGGCTGGGTGAGATAAGGGAGGTGGATGGCGAAGAGAGTTGGGGAGGGGTCTGGGTTGAGCATCTCAGCTCCTGGACATGGGGAAAAATGTGTCTTTGGAGCATGAGAAAGGTTTTAGAATATTCTGTGTGCTACCATTTTGGCTTTTGTGCCAATGGGGGTGGGTGTGGTGTATGCAGGGGAGATGGTCTCACCCTGATCTCACCGTGACAAAGAAGAGAAAGCTGGTTTAAGGGGTAGTGAAGGAATCAGGAGGTGGCAGGAAAGTGCTGTGGACTCTAGATCTTAGCCTGACCCCCACACTCCCCAGTGGTGCTGCCTGCTGCCCAATGCCTTTATTTCACTCCCTCTGCAGTCTTGGGCAAGAAACATAGAAGCCTCACTGCCTCCGCTCCATCCCATATAGAAGTCTTGGTGCTGGGCTACGGGTCCAGAGCTCTGTCTAGAGTACAGGAGGGCTTCCTGGAGGAGGGGCCCCTCTGATCTGGGCTTTGCAGGATGATAGAAGTTTCCTAGTTAGAGATGTGTCTATGTGTGAATGTATGAACAAGTGCATGACTGTACAGAGGGAATTGCTCATTTGAATTAATAAGGACTTTCTGATCTTCCAGGGGTGCATTCAGAGGGCCACAGACAAGACTCAGGCAACAGGACTGCCCCAAAGCTGCTCACAGTCCAAAACAGATGATCAAATACTAACAATAATTGGATTGCCCTGCTTGGGGAGCAGTGGAGGAGCTGAGCTGAGTGGGAGGAGAGCTAGGGGTGGGAGTGGGCAGGAGTCTTGAGTGAGACGCTGAGGAGGTAAGCCACTTCCTGTTCCTACCAGTGCTGGAGAGCCGTGGCCAGATTCTGAGCAGGGGAGGGAGAGGGCAAGAGTCAAGGAAGGTGTTCAGAGTCTGGTCTGGGCCTGCCTTGGCCTCCCAGAGATTCCTAGAGAAAGACAGCCCGGGTCCATCTAACCCTGGTGAGCCAGATCCACAGGGGCAGGTGAGACGACAGAGAGAGACAGAGTCTTACAGGAGGAGAAGGGGTGGGGCCAAAGAGATACAGAGAAAGTCCAAAGGCGGAGAGACCCAAAGAGACGGGGAGACGGGAGGAAGAAAACGGAGAAAGACACAAAGAGACAGAGAGACGGGGAGACACAGAGACAAAGAGAGATGGAGAGAGAGACACAAGGGACGGTCACCAAAAGGAAGGCAGAAGATAAACACAAGGAGACAGACTGGGCAGACAGAGGTGGGAGTTATCCAGGGAGGTCCCCAGGGGTGGCAGATGACGGGGTGCAGCCCTGATCCCCAGTACCTGGAGGGACCCAGAAAGAGCGGGGAGAAGGGAGAACAGGAGCCTCCTCTGCCCACCTCACTCCAGCTCTCACTCACGCACCAGCCCAACCACAGATGGGAAAACTGAGGCCGGTATGCAGGCCAGCCTCATCCTCCTGGGCCAGCCCTGTGCCTGCTTGCTGACGTGGGACCTGTATCACCAGGTTAAAAATGGAAATGGATCTGGCTTTTTTTTTTTTCCTTTGAGAAAATCCTAGGCCCAAATAAGGCGAGGGCTGCAGAGAGGCTGGTGAGCTGGCCAAGTCCTCCTGAGCAAGCAAGCAAGTGGCGGCTGGCCCAGGCGGCCTGCGTTTGGGCCTCCTCCAAGACTCACCCCGCAGCAGGGCGGCGCACCCCGGGAGCCTATAAGGGCCTCTCCGCCGCCCTGGCTGCTCACTTGACGCCACAGCCGCCACAGCCCCCTCTGCGCCCACGGCCCCCCACCACCCAGCCATGGAGGCCATCAAGAAGAAGATGCAGATGCTGAAGCTGGACAAGGAGAACGCCATCGACCGGGCCGAGCAAGCGGAATCGGATAAGAAAGCTGCCGAGGAGAAGTGCAAGCAGGTGATGTACCTCCGCTGGGCCGCGCCAGGCTGCCCAGCACCCTCTCTGAGCTGGTGAAGTTCTGGGGCAGAGGGTGGGAATCTCAGGAAACCTTAGGACTTGGGAGACGGGGGCTGAGACAGGGGGTGATGCTCAGGCTGAAAGAGAGTAAGGGGACTATTGTCTTCCCTGGAGGGGGTCCCTGGGCTGGGAGAGAGGGGGCCGACTGCACCCACTTCCAGCAAGGCCAGTGGAAGCAAAGTGAGTGAGAGAGTGGGAAAGCGTGTAAGAAAGGGAGGGGCATTTGTGTGGGTTGCCTGTGTGCGTGTGCAAAGATGAGAGTCTGAGGAGGTGTGTCGGGGTGAGGGGATCACCATGTGGGGTGTGTTAGAATGGGTGGTTTAGGGCTGCTGTGTGTATGTGAAAGGTATTTGTGTGCGTCTGAGCGTTTGTGTGTCTACATGCGTTGTGTGTGTTCTGGCTGTGTGCAGACCTGAAGGTGACTGAGAATATGTGTGCCGAGGAAGGCCTGAGTGTGTAGCTGTTGACAGTGGGTGTGAAAAAGTATGGATGTGTTTGTGAGTCTGAGTGAGTATTGACGGTGGTATTGCCCTGGGTTTTACCAACAGAGGAAGAAACTAGCTGTGTGTTCTTGTGCAAATGTTACATGACGGTGATGAATGTGTGTGTCAGGGTGAGCGTGTGTGTGCTGAGGCGACTGCACTTGGGCTGGCATGAGGGCGCGCGTGTTTGTCAGGGTGTGTGTACGCCTGTTGCATGGCTGTGTTTCTGTTGGGGTATCTGTGTGTGAGTGTGGATGACAGACTGGGAAGTGTGGCCGAAGGTATGGGTGTGTGGTGGGGCAGCTGTGACTGGCTGCAACGGCAGCTGATGACGGTTTGGGGACTGGGGTGGGTAGAGATTTCAGGGTGAACTTGAGAAGCTCAATGTGTCTCTGAGGGTGCCCTTGCTGTAAGTCTGGCAGGGGAAGGTGGGGTGCCTGTGGCAGGCAGAGGCCCTGGATTCAGAGCTTTGGAGATAAGATTCCCAGGGGCCCGGAAAACAGGGATCCATCAGAGAGCCAATGGAAGGAGGCTGGGCTGGACAGTCCCAAGACCTTGGCTTGAGGCAGAGAACAGGAGTCAGTTATCTGGGTCTGGGTGGTCAGTGCAGCCAGTAAGAGGAGGAAAGGGGGTCTTGATCCCTCCCACAGTGGCCTGCCCCAGCTGGGGTCAACTGCCAAGCCCTGGGGAGCTTCAGGGTCTCGGATAAGCCCCAGGAGACGCCCAGGATGGTGACACCAAGTGCCCAGCCCTGCCCATCCTGGGCGCCAGGCCAGCTCAACAGGTAAAAGTACAGGCTCTGAGCTCAGATTGGCCAGGTTCACAGTTCAGGCACTGGGCACACTTGCTGCATGCTAGGTCACCTCAGTCGTGTCTGACTCTTTGTGACCCCATGGACTGTAGCCCAACAGGCTCTTCTGTCCGTGGGATTCTCCAGGCAAGAACACTGGAGTGGGTTGCCACGCCCTCCTCCAGGGGTCTCTTCTCAACCCAGGGCTCGAAGCCAGGTTTCCTGCATCGTAGGCAAATGCTTTGCTGCTGGGCCACCAGGGAAGCCAGCTTCACCTCTCTGTGCCTCTGCGGCTACACGTGTGAAATGAGGAAGTGATGGTGCTGCTTCCCTTCCACCGTGGGAGGACCAGAGGTGACGAGGCAGGTGGAGCCCTTGGCGTGGTACCCAGCACAGTATAAGCGCTCCAGAAACTCAGGATTCTTTCCTACCCCACCCTACTTCCCCTTTGGGCTCCCCATCCCCCAGTGTCCCAGAGCTACCCTAAGTGCGCACAGGATAGCCCCACCCCCAGTGCTCCCTGCCACAAACCCTCCTCCCTCCCTGGCAAACACAAACGCCCATCCTGTGCTGGCCCTGAGCTGCGGCCTCCATCCATCATTTAGCACTTACCATGACGGCTTTGAGGCAGGGCATGGCAACCCACTCCAGTATTCTTGCCTGGAGAATCCCCATGGACAGAGGAGCCTGGCGGGCTACATTCCACAGGGTTGCAAAGAGTTGGACACGACTGAGCGACTAAGCATTCAGCATGAGGGCTTTAGCCAGGGATTCAGATAAAAGCAGGTTAATGGCTCTAACTCGCACTAAGGTGTGAGTGACTGATATAGCATATTCTACCAAAGCAGCTGTTCAGTTGCTCAGTCATGTATGACTCTTTCGTGACCTCATGGACTGTAGCCCGCCAGGCGCCTCTGTCCATGGGACTTCCCAGGCAAGAATACTGGAGTGGATTGTCATTTCCTTCTCCAGGGGATCTTCCCAACCCAGGGATCAAACCCAAATCACCTGAACCGCAGGAGAATTCTTTACCACTGAACCACGACGGAAGCCCCAGGGCAGACACAAGTCCAAAAGGGAAGGCTCCTCAAAGCATCCCACCAGCTGCATGGCCAAGGAGGTGGGGATAGGGTCTCTGATCTCCAGCTGGATTTTCATTCGGTTCTTTTTTTTTCCCCAAAGCTGCCTACTAGGGTGGTTCACGCATGCATGCTCAGTCACATCCAACTCTTTGCTACCGCATGGACTTGTGCTCACATCCAGTCCAGATCATCTAACTCTGTAACCAGGGCACATTGCTGCTACTCTCTCACTGAGCTCCTTCAGTGTTCTCATCTGAGAAATGGGGGCAAATGATGCCTTCTGATAGAGGGTATGTAAGATTCCAGAGATGCAAAGCAGAAGCCTGAGCTCTATAGAGCAGACAGCCCATTCTGCCGGGGAACAAAGGCAGGAGATCATGAAAGGCTAAGCTTATTTGGAGTGCCTTATGCTTCAGGAGGCCAGAGAGCATGGGTCTTGGGCCAGCCTGACCCTCAGGGATCCTGCAACAAAGCCCCCATTCCAAGCCCTCTCTGCGCAGTATGGGAATGGGCCGGGCCTCCCTGGCCTGCTTCCTGCCCACACCCCTTGCAGGGCAGTGACATCCGCCCCAACTGGCCTTTGACCCCACATCCTGTCTCAGCCCAGCCCAAAGGCCCCATTTGCAGGGACCAAGGTCTGCCGTCCACGACCTTCCTGGCCATTTTACTGGCAGAGAAACTGAGGCTCCAAGAAGGAAGTGACTTGAGGGAGACCTTGGAGAGCCATCGCGAGGCTCAGCAAGACACCACACATCCTAGGTGCTTTGTGTGTGTACAGTTCAGAGGGACAGGAACCCGACCCGTGTCAGCTTTATTTTTTCAGACCTGGCTCCAACCACTGAGGGACTTGCAATTGTGTCATTGATTCATTCTGCAAACCTCCACGGGGTTCCATGGTGAACACGGAGCCCAGTCCTGCGCTGGGCGATACTGGAGCCCAGAGTGACGTAAGCCTGTTTCACTAAGGGCTCCAGCCCCAGGGGGCGCGCAGTGCTTAGTCACTCAGTCCAATCCGACTCATTGCAACCGTTTGAACTGTAGCCGCCAGGTTTCTCTGTTCAGGGGACTCGCCAGGCAAGAATACTGGAGAATTTCCTCCTCCAGGGGATTTTCCCAACCCAAGGATTGAACCCCCATCTCCTGGGTCTCCTGGACTGCAGGTGGATTCTTTACCAGCTGAGCCATCAGGGAAATCCCTAAGGGAGACAGAGCCAAACACAGAGGTGTACCCCTGCCCCAGGGGTCAGGGTGGGGCCAGAGGGTGGGACAGGGCCTAGGGGCCTGGTGCAACAGTGCAGACCACCCAGGGGAGGGACCTGGGTGGGAGGTCAAAAGGAGGAGGGCTTGCTGGGCCATGCGCACAGCCTAGCCTATCGGTCAAGCAATCCAGCTTTGAAGTCAGTGTGACAAGGGTTCAGATGCCCTCTCTGAAGGGCCTCAGGCAGGTCCCATTTTCATTTAGGGACTGTTCACCCTCTTGAGCGTCCCTGGTGGCTCAGATGGTAAAGCGTCTGCCTGCAATGCAGGAGACCTGAGTTCGATCCCTGGGTTGGGAAGATCTCCTGGAGAAGGAAATGGCAACCCACTCCAGTACTCTTGCCTGGAGAATCCCACGGATGGAGGAGTCTGGTGGGCCACAGCCCATGGGGTCCCAAAGAGTCAGACACAACTTCACTTTCACTTTCACTTTTTGTGACACTGGCACATTCTAACTGCTTCATAGCCCCTGCCCACCTTCTCACAGTCCCCACCCTTTACTGTCCAGAAAAAGTCATCAAAAACAATCTTGACATCTGCCAAATGAGCCCCATGCTGCAGAATTTGCCCTCAGTCTTTCATGTTAAAAGAACATTGTGCCTGGCACACAGCACCAAGGAAATGCTGCTATAGAAAAAAAAATTTTTTTGGCCACCACAGGCAGGACCTTAGTTCCCTAACCAGAGGTCGAACCTGTGCCCTGTTGTGGAAGCACAGAGTCTGGACCGCTGGACTGTCAGGGGAAGTCCTGGCACCTAGCAAATGCTGCACTGTACAGGGCTGGAAGGAAGTCAGGTGGATGTTGGGTCAGTCTGACCTGTCTCTTTAAGGAAACTGGCTCATTTCTCCGTGAAAGCGGAAGTTGAGAAGCAGCTGCTGGGGTGCTGGGAGACCACCAGGTCAAGGCTTCCATTCTGCAGATGACCACAGAGGCCAGAAAGGGGGACAGGGTCAGACAACGGGGACTGGAGCCTTCCAGGCTCCTTGCCTAGATGTCAAGGTCAGGGCCGTGAACCCTGTTGTAGGCGGAAGCTGCAGCCACCCTCCTCCTCCTCGGATCCCCCACCCCTTTTCCATTCCTCAGCTCATCAGTAAGACTCTCAGAAGTCCTGGGAATGGGAGGCTGGAATAGCAGCCCTTTTAAGAATCTGCACGTTCGCACACACGCATATGTGAAACACACACACAACACACGCAGCACCTGGCACATTTTGCACATCGTCTCAGGACTGAACAGGAGCAAGCCACGGGGGGCTGCAGAAAAGTAGGTCGGTTAGGAGGGCTTGTTCAGATGTGGGTTCAAATCCAGTGCTGGGTGACCCATGGATAGTCACTCCACCTCTCTGGGCTTCCTGCCATGAGGAGGAAGCAGGAGGAGGATGCAGGGCTCATTGGAGCTGTCTGCTCACCTTGGCAGCATGAATAGGACCAGGGGTCAAATCACCTGAGACATAAAGTCAGGTCAAAGCTTGAGCGGGACTGAGCACCTCCAGCCCAGGAGCACGAGGGGGAGGTGCAGAGGGAAGGAGGGTGACAGAGAAGCTTTCCGAGTTGACCCTTGACTGGTGTGTGTGGGGGGAGGGGTGATGGAAAGGTTAAGGGGTCTTGGTCTTCCATAGGACTTCTCAAACTGGGGGTGCTGGGAGGAGGCAAGACTCTCTGGATAAATGAAAAGGACTGAAAATCTGGGGGGTGTTGGGGACATTTTTATTAAACACAAGCCAGACTGCAAGAACTGAAAAGCCCTAACCTGAATCTTCCAAGGAAGTGATCTCTAAGGAGTAGCTCTCTTCCAGTAAGCTGCACAGGGCCCCAGGAGTGGGGGACAGGGGTCGAGCCTTTCAAACCTTCCGGTTATTTTGTGAAAACCACTCTCTTGGGCAATAGGGAGCCATGGCAGGTCCCAGGTTGGCTCCTTGGGTCAGGAAGATCCCCTAGACAAGGGAATGGCAACCCATTCCAGTATTCTTGCCTGGAGAATTCCATGGACAGAGGAGCCTGGTGGGCTACACAGTTCATGGGGTCACAAAGAGTGGGACACGACTGAGTGGTGAACACTTTCATTTTTTCACCCTTTTGGGCAATAGGGAGCCATGGCAGGTCCTCCCCAGAGGTAGGGTCTGGCTGCCAATGTTGGGAAGGTTGAGGGTAGGGGGATGGTCCAGGCCAGAGTATGAGACTCCACCAGGGAGGCTGCAAAATAGAACCCGAGTTTCTAGAAAGCGTGTCGGGACTTGTTTCTCAAAAGCTGTGATAGATTCTGCAAGAGTACTGGGGGACCCCCAAAAAAGATAAACACAGCTGGTCCCAGGACAAGGGAAGGATGTGAAAGCCACGTTAATAGGTATGAGTGTTGCATTTAGTGAGTGGGGCAGAACATTTTTCTCCGTTTCACAGATCAGGAAACGTGGATTCTTGTGAGTGTGGGGGGCGCGTCTGCACGGCGAGGACGGGGACCCCCAGGCTGATGTGTCCCCTGATCTGTCCCCAGGTGGAAGAGGAACTGACCCACCTCCAGAAGAAGCTCAAGGAGACAGAGGATGAGCTGGACAAATACTCCGAGAACCTGAAAGACGCTCAGGAGAAGCTGGAGCTGACAGAGAAGAAAGCCTCCGACGTACGTGCCCAGTAACGGGGGCGCCCGAGGCCAGGCCCGGCCCGGCCGGGCCGGGCAGGAGCCCGGGGGCCGGGCGGGCGGGAAGCGCTCGAGGAAGAGGAGGAGGAAGAGGAGAAGGCGGTGCCTCCCGGCGCTTTCTCCAAATAAGTCTCGAAAAGGGGCACTTTCCAGCAGCTGCGGCCAGCGGTGCCGACGTCAGGCCCTCCCCCAGCGGTGCTGACGTGGCTGCCCGGCCGGGTGACCTCATCGCCCCGACGGCGGCCGGGCCGGGGGCGGGGAGAGGCGGGGGCGGCCCCGGTGCAGGCAAAGGCTCGGGGGCCGGGGCGCGGCTGCTGCAGCTCTAGCCGGAGCCGAGCCGAACCGAGCGCCCGCCGCTGCCCGCCGCCCGCTGCGTGCGCCTCCGCGCCATGGCTGGCCTCAACTCCCTGGAGGCGGTGAAACGCAAGATCCAGGCCCTGCAGCAGCAAGCAGATGAGGCGGAGGACCGCGCGCAGGGCCTGCAGCGCGAGCTGGACGGGGAGCGCGAGCGGCGCGAGAAAGTGAGAGCCCGCGCCCTGGCCCCGCGCGCCCGGGCTCCCGCACCCCCGGCCCCGCCGTCACCCTCCTTTCTTCCCTTTTCCCGGTGCCACCCGCTTCTCGCGCTCCCCACCCGCCATCCGCTGCCGCCCCCTCCTGATCCCACTTTCGCACCCTCGGGCCCCAGCGCTCCGGATCGCGGACCGGCTGCAGAGACCCCATCCTCCACCGCCATTCTCCTTCCCTGGCCTGGGACGGGGGGAGGGGGCGCCGCATCCGGGTCGGGCGGGGCTGGTGGAGCGGGAAATGGGGGAGATATAAGGGGGGGGTGCCGACCCAGGAGTGGGGAGTGGAGGTAGGGGGCACCCTGCTGCCTTCCGCCTCGCCGCCGCCGGCGCCTGGGTCCGGGCGGGAGAGGGCGGGGAGCTGCGGCTCCACCTAGGAGCGGGAAGTGAGAGTGAAAACGTTGAGCTTCCATTGTCTGGGGTTGGACTGGCCGATACTGGGGGTGGGGGTGGGGGCGCCGTACTTTCTCGCCACCTCCAGGGCTTCCCGGTTCCTGCCGAACTTTCCCAGCTGTTCCCAGGGGCGCGGCGGCGACGTGTCTGCCCCCGGCGGGGGGCGGAAGTTCAGTTCCCGAGCCGCCGGCCTTTCCCTCCCCAGCTGGTCCCCCTGCGGGAACGAGGGCCGCGGGACCCTGCCTGCCTCGCGAAGCCCCTTGGAATGTTACTCGGGGCCCTCGACCCACGGTCGTTCTGTGTGCGGCCGCTGCAAAATGCGAGGCCTGGGGCTGAATGGGGGCAGGACTTACCGCCCTCTCTCCATCCCTTGATGACCCTTGGGAGGGTGGTGGCCACCACTGGAACTGGAGAGAGATCTGTATTCCCATCTCATCCCATCCCATCCCACTTGGTACTTGACTCCTAGGAGGGTCGTGTCTCCAAAGTCGGGGTGACAATAATGCCCCCCCCCCCCGTAGGATTGCTGGGAGGGACTCTGGAGGAAAACCTCTCTGCCTGGCACCTACGACGTGCTCTATTCTTGCGCTTTTCTCCCCGCATTCTACCCGTACAGGGGCTCACAGCCTAGTGGGGGCAAGGGGAGTCAGACAGATAAGGCTGATTACCATGGCGGGTGGCGGGGGTTTGTGTTCTGTTAACTGGGAGCCTGAGAGAAAGAACCAGCCAGTGGGATGGGCTTCAATATGGAGGCTGAGAAGTCTTAGAATAAGTAAGAGTTTGCTGGGACAAGAGACTGCAAAGACTCAGAAAGAAAGTTGGGGAAAGAGTGTGGAGGCCGAGGGTCTCCGAAAGCTAGAGTTTTGAGACTCAGGGTGGGGACCCCAGAAGTGGAAAAGATGCCCAGGCAGAGGGCACTGCTGTGGGGATCGACAGATCTGGGTAAGAACCGCCCCCACCCCCCAAAAAAACCTGTTTCCCTGCTGGCTGGAGTCAAAGCCTTTAATCCTGCAAGGGCCGCCTTGGCGTGGGGAGCCCTTAGAAACCTGGGGTAAGCCTCCCAACAGTAGCTGGTTTGGCCTCTTTCACACACGTAACCGGCATAACCCTCCCTCTGATCTCATCCCAAGCCATCTCGCTGGAGGACAATTACTCCTGCTTAAAAATGGCCCTCGGCTTGGAGCCAAGACTCAGGAGTGGGACCATCCAGTTGGGAGGAAAGATGTTTTTGGAAAAGTTTCGAACTTCTTAAAAAGTTCACTTTTCAAAGCATGCTTCTCTTGGTCAGGAAAAAGGGGAGAAAGCCTTAAGAAGGTTCCTGGTTAGAAGGAATGAAGCCCATGGGGGGAGGGGAGGCCTTTTTCAGTCTCTTGTAGAGAAAGCCAAGAGCCCGCGTGTGGCAGACTTCTGGGTCTGCCTCCCGACAGCTGGTTTAGATTTTTGTGTGATTAACCGACATCTTCCTGTTGCTTTGCCACATGTATCTAGCAAGCCTCTTTTACCTTATAAGGAAAATCCTTTGTAGCGTGTAGAAGCTTTGATTGCAGGAAGGGGTGGAGCCCAAAATGACTAGCAGTGACTAGCAGTTTTTCAAGAATATATGTATATATCTGTACATAGAAGAATGTATCTCAGAACTATTTCCGTTTCAGATAGTTGAAAATGTGCCAAAAGCATGGTTGTGGGGATTCAGAATCCTCCATAAAAGGAGGGGCTCTTTTTAAAAAAAAAACAAAACCTACTCATGAATCAGGCACCGCCGCGTGATCTGAAAAATCAGTGCCTTGACTACTGATGGGTGTGAGGTTTCTTTTGGGGGTGACAAAACTTTTGGAATTAGATGGTGGTGTTGGTTACACAATTTTGTGAGTGTACTAAAAAAACGTTGAGAGGAGGAGTCCATTCCTGCCCCAGTTGCTGAAGGAGTGAAGATTCATCTAATTTTAAGAAGAATAAAAAGCACTCACTCTTTGGAAGGAGTGGGTGACATTTCTTGAAATAGCTCATCAGTGGTTTAAATGGATTCTCCAAACTGGTGTTCTGGAGGAAGCTGTGATCAGAAACACCTGGGGGAATTTCCTCTCCTTCCGCAATTAGGATAGTGGAGCTGAGAAAAGTTTCCTGAGTCTGTGTTATTTCAGCAACTCTGGCCTCATTCTGTTACTCTGCTAATTTTTTACAGCCCTCCCCCATTCGGAGATTCATTATTTGTCCCGTTCTGAAGAAGCCAGGGTGACTTTATACTTCTCCCGTCGGTTGGGCCCCGTTTTAACCAGTTCTCAATATCCCTAAGTGTGCAGCCTCAAAGCCCCCACAGGACCCAAGAGTGTAGATCTGGCAATGGGAGAACCCTGGTCTAAGGCTCAAGAATCTGTTCCCTGCCAGCCCTGGGACACTGAAAAAGACTTTCACCTCTCCTGTATCTCTCAGTTTTCCCAACTGTAAAATGGGTGAGATCCATGAGGATTAAATGGGGAAGAAATCAGGGCAGCAAGAGCTGCCCTTTGTGGGACTTCCCACATGCCAGCTGCAATGCCACACCCTTACATTACAGTCCCCAGAAAGGTATGAAGGAAACAGCCCCTGGGATAGGCTCAAAGCAAGCAGGGAGGCTACCTGCTCCGTGCACATGGCTGAATGCTGGTGGAGCAAGGATTCTGACCAGTACATTTGGATCCTTGAATTGTTGCTCTTATGCATGCCAATGTATTTATTACATTCCTTATAGGTGAAAAGCCAGTAAAACCGTTCCGCCATCTCTCTGTGCCTGTAACCAAGTTTTCTTTGCTTTCTTGTATCATTTTGTCCCTACATCTCTCAGCCAGCCTTGATTAAGGATGGAGTTCCATGGGGCTGCCCCCACTCAGCACCCCTATCCCCCACTGCCCCAACTGTACGGTCAGCGTATAACTGAGGCGTCCAGAGTCTTGCATTTGTCTTACCGTTCAGGTGGCTAGGAGCAGACCTCACATGACAGAGTGAGCCCGATGATTGGGGGCCTTGCTCTCTAGAAGTCCCATGGAGAGGCCAGCACATCCTCTTGGAAGATACAGCTTACTTCTCTCTCTGTCCTATATTGACTTGAGTGTTGTGCTCACTCGTGTTCAACTCTTTGCAACCCCGTGGACTGTAGCCCACCAGGCTCCTCTGTCCATGGAGATTCTCCAGGCAAGAATGAGGTGAGGTGAAGTCACTCAGTCGTGTCTGACTCTTTGTGACTCCGTGGACTGTAACCTACTAAGCTTTTCTGTCCATGGGATTCTCCAGGCAAGAATACTAGAGTGGATTGCCATTTCCTCCTCCAGGGGATCTTCCTGACCCAGTATTGAACCCACGTCTCTTGCATCTCCTGCATTGGCAGATGGATTCTTTACCACTAGTGCCACACCAGGGAAGCCCGTAATGACTTCACAGCCTTTCCTATTGTGGGGAGTGTTCACTGACATTTGGCAGAAAAGAGCATATGGAAAATTCACATTGTCCAGAAGAGACAGTCTGAATTCCTTACGGCCTGGACTCCTGGGTGGGCTTTGGTGGGGGAAGCGTGTTAGCTGGAGAAAAGGGCACTGTGTGAGTGGAAGGCTGGCTGACCTATTTCCTTTTTAACCTGGTTCTACCTCTGACCTCCCTAGGCGGAAGGTGATGTGGCAGCTCTCAATCGACGCATCCAGCTCGTTGAGGAGGAGTTGGACAGGGCTCAGGAACGACTGGCCACAGCCCTGCAGAAGCTGGAGGAGGCAGAAAAGGCTGCAGATGAGAGTGAGAGGTAAGGACGCTCTGAGCCCCGTGGCATGAGCGTTTACTGCGCATGAGCGTTTACTGCAGGGAAATTGGGGTCCTGCCATACTGCCAACCTCCCAGAGCTGGGATGGGAGTCAGTGAGATCCCAAGGACACACGTGTGTACACACACATACAAATGGGCAACCACACCTTGTAAACCGTCATGCTGTGTGTGGCACTTATGAAGGAAAACTACCACCAGACAGAGGAAGGCAAAACACGGGCAGATGTAAGAGTGTCGTCGGCAGTCAGTCTGTAGAGCGCTGTGTCTCCTGTTCTCTCTGAAAGTCACCGTGCGTCTGGTTGTCAGCATTCTCAAGACATCGGTTTCCAGGGTGATATGAGAAGACGGGGGATGGAAACTGGGAATGGGCATGAATGATTATTAGCAGTGCTTTAGGCCTTGGGTCACTGGACAACTGTGTGTCAGGGACATGCACAGACCACTCCAATTAATGTATTTGCAATTGATAGCGCTTCTTACCTCCAGAGCATTCTCCTGTGCCTCCAGCAGGGTGCTGTGTCCTCTCAAGCAGCGCACCTTGTTGTGGGCTCTGAAGGACTATGGGCAGATTGTATAATTCACAGAAGTGGCCATCTCTGGGTGGTGGTCAGTGGGTTCCTTGTGTGGTGGTGGTGTGTGCTGGGCCGGTCACGTATCTGCCACAGCATCACACCAGAAATCTCACTGGACTCATCCACCATAGTTTTCAAGTTTCCCAGGTGGCGCTAGAACCCGCCTCCCAATGCAACTGATGCAGATTCGATCCCTGGGTCAGGAAGGTCCCCTGGAGGAGAGCATGGCAACCCACTCTAGGATTCTTGCCTGGAGAATCTCACGGACAGAGGAGCCTAGCGGGCTACAGTCCATGGGGTCGCAAAGAGTCGGCCCCGACTGAAGCAACTTGGCACTCATGCACCATAGTTCTCTGGTATAAACTTCTCCCAAGGAGCCATTCCTGATGGTTCTGTCGCACCCTTACACTGGAGGGGGCTAAACCAACTGGAGAATCTTGGAGACTGACTTTTTGAGGCGTCTAAGTGGGAAGTTTCTTTGCCGGACAGTAGCCTGGCCCTTAGGGAGGGCGCCGGTCGCGGTGCGTGCTCTGCTTCAGCCGCTTCACAGAGTGAGAGGGCGGTAGCTCAGGGCAGCCACGTGGAAATCTGAAGGATCCAGTCACAGGTTGCTCGCGGCTGTGCCAGGGGCCTCAGCGAGGTGCTTCTCTTGCTCACCGTCAGACCGGCCTGGCCAGGTGTCTCACTCACTTCTCGCACCTCCCCAGGTCAGAAGGCCCCTTGCTTGTTGGTATCATGTTACCAGTAGCCTTTGATGGCACACTTGTTAGAGACGCCTGTTTAGATGGAAAGAATTCTGTACTTAGGAGCTGAAGAATCTAGATTTTCCACTGCCATTTACTATGGGGCTTTGAGCTAGTCCCTTTGATCGCTCCTTGACTGTAGAGGATTTTCCAAGCTTGCTGATCTCAGGGCCTGGTCCAGGCATGCATGCTCAGTTGTGTCCAATCTTTGTGACCCCAGGGACTGTGTAACCTGCCAGGCTCCTCTGTCCATAGAATTTTTCACGCAAGAATACTGGAGTGGGTTGCCGTTTCCTGCACTAGGGGATCTTCCCAACCCGGGGATCGAACCCAAGCCTCTTGCGCCTCCTGCATTGGCAGGCAGATTCTTTACCACTGTGGCCCCTGGAAAGCCCGTACGGGCCGGGAGGGTGTTTTGATAGTTAGCTGAGAAGGACAGTGACAGACTGAATGAAAGTGTGGATTAGAAGTGTAATCATGGTCCTCTGCTGTGGGCAGGCCCGGTACACACTGATACATTATTCTGGGTTGGCCTCTTCTTTGGAGATCTCTGAGTTTACCGTGTCCACTCCACACAGTGCAGGCCACGGTGAGCTCCATTTCACGGTCAGAAGTTGCAGGGCACTTTCAGCTGTTCCCAGGACACTTCAGTTCAGGCCTTCCTCACCCATCACTTTGTGGATATCTGCCTCTTACTTGCTCTTCCCACTGAAGTCCCAGCCATCATTCTGCTTTCCATTCACCCTTGTTTTTGAAACCTTCCTGTGGTTCCTTGTGCAAAACCCTTAGCCTGTCAGTCAAGCAGCCTGTGGCACAACCACCCTGACTTCCCTGCCATATTCTTGCATTCCTCTGGAGTGTTCTTTTTTTGTACTTTTTATTTTGTATTGGGATATAGCCAATTCACAATGCTGTGATAGTTTCAGGTAGATAGCCAAGGGACTCAGCCCTACATATACGTGAATCCATTTTCCCCCAAACCTCCCCCCCTTCCAGACTACCACATAACACTGAGCAGAGTTCCCTGTGCTATACGAAAGGTCCTTGTTCGTTGTCCACTTAAAATCTAGCAGTGTGTGTATGTCCATCCCAGACTCCCAAACTATCCCTTCCCCCCAGCAACATAAGCTCGTTTGATAAGTCTGTGAGTCTCTTTCTGTCTTATAAGTTCATTGGTATCACTGCTTTTTAGATTCCACATGTAAGGGGTATCATACAATATTTCTCCTTTTCTGTTTGACTTGAACTTTCCTTGTGACTCAGGTGGTAAAGAATCTACCTGCAATGTGGGAGACTTGGGTTTGATCCCTGCGTTGGGAAGATCCCCTGGAGAAGGGAAAGGCTACCCACTCCAATATTCTGGCCTAGAGAATTCCATGGGCTGTATAGCCCATGGGGGTCACAAAGAGTCAGACACAACTGAGCGATTTTCACATCTGTCTGACTTCACCGAATATGCCAACCACTAGGTCCATCCATCTTGCTGCAAACAGCATTATTTCATTCTTTTTAAAGGTTGAGTAATATTCCATTGTCTGTATGGACCACATGTTCTTTATCCATTCTCTGAGGCTTTCTTGTATAGCTCTCTCTCTCACTGAAGAATGCCTTTCCTCTCCTTGTTCGCTTGTGGACTGTCTTCTGGGAAGCCCCTTGTGACATACAAACACACCCTCCCTACCCTACTCCCCACCCCAATGCAGCAGAATTCATTGTTCCCACAGCCAGGCCAGCCCAGACCTTTGATCAGATCCTGGTAACTGTTGGCGTACAAGTCCCCCTCGTTACTAGTTAGTGAGAGACTATAGGAGTGTGGACTCCAGAGCCACATCAACAGGGTTTGAATCCCAGCTCTGCCTCTTACTGGCTGTGTAGCCTTGAACAAGTTACTTAGCTCCTCTATGCCTCAGTTTCTTCCTCTGGAAAATGGGGGTACTGTACCTATGTCTAGGGACGGGGGTTGTGACATTTAAAAATGGTGCCTGGCGTCCAGCAAAGATACACGTGAGTGTGAACAGCTCTAGTCTCCTCTTTGGAGGGTGGTTCCTGGTTAATGTCAGTGAAGTGCTTAGCTGAGCAGATGCCTGGAGGTGTGCAGCGAGGTCGTGATGTGTGTTTGGAGGCAGTGACAAGTTCTGCTCCTTGCAGAGGGATGAAGGTGATAGAAAACCGCGCCATGAAAGATGAGGAGAAGATGGAGATTCAGGAGATGCAGCTTAAAGAGGCCAAGCACATCGCCGAGGAGGCCGACCGCAAATACGAGGAGGTGGGTGGCGGGGAGTGGGGCTGGTGGATGGCAGTAGCAGGAAGCGGGGAGGAAATGGACCTGTGATAGGGAAGACCTGGGGCCGCCTAAAGGAAGCTCTTGGTCAGCTCAGCTGTCCTTCTGCATCCACATCTGTTTTTTTCTGAAGACAGCCACTTGGCTAGGAAACCGTATCTTCTGCGATGCCAGAAGTCCTGGAAAATTCTGTGACACTCAGACAAGTGGGGACTTAGACTTAAAGGGGAAACGAAGTGATCAGATCCCCTTTTTTTGTCCTCCAGCTGGGCGTTAGGCTAAAATGGAGAATTGCGGTCCCTGGCCGTGGGTCTTCAGACCACGAAAGCTCAGTTCTCCTTCTGCCTGCCCCTATGGCCTCGTCTCTTCCTTCCCCTTCCTGGGGCCCACAGGAGAGAATTTAGGTTTGGAAATTAGACTTGGAGCAGCAGCAGAAAGCCCCAAGGTTGCTGGACGTGGCCTTGCTGTTTGCACCGGGTAGGGATGGGGTATCCTATTAGATGTTGCTCTTGGGGGTGTCTTAATTGATCCTTTCTGTTTCTGCAGGTAGCTCGTAAGCTGGTCATCCTGGAGGGTGAGCTAGAGAGGGCAGAGGAGCGTGCGGAGGTGTCCGAACTGTGAGTGGCAGAGTGGGGTTGGGTAGTGCCCAGCTCAGCTCTGGACATGGTGGATGGGGGTTGGTAGGGGAGCTGGGAGGGAATAAGTTATGTTGGGAATTGATACCGACCAGGGCCTCTGGTCAAGTGGATGGGTGTCTGGGACTCATCCATCAGTCCCTCCTCTTTGCTTCCCTGGCTGACAAAGAGTGACAGGCGACTGTTCTCACCACCCTGGGAAGTACCGCCCACATGTTGACTCTTGACACAAAGGTATTGGGAAATACAAGTGTCGGGCAGTAGCCGAGAAGCCCAGAAGTCCCGTTTTCCCAGAGAGGAATCCTCAGGAGGCTGTGCCTTCTTAAAGGAACACTGGGGGCGGGCTGCCATGTCTGGTCTAAATGCCTTGTTCTTGATGTCATTGTTTGGCTAGGACACATTCTTGGTGGCGAGGAAAGGTGACAAGCTTGACCAGAGTCCCCATAAGCTCCCCTACCCCCCTGCCACCACAAAACCCCAAAAGCCTCTCCCCTCAGACTCGGGTGAGGAATCAAGCTCCCCAGAGCATTCCTGCAGTGCTGAGAGAGATCTGGTTTCCAAAATCCGTTCCAGGCCTGCTTCCTGGCGTGTCGGGTGTAAACCCGGATTGCCGTCTCCCAGCCTCCTGCACTGCATCTCATTCTTAAACACCTTCCGGAGTCAGCCTTGTCGGTCGTGGATTTCACAAGTCCCTGTTGCCTCAGACTTGGCGGGAGCCCAAATCCCAAGGGCTTTACAAACCTCCCAAATGCTCCTCGGCCTGCCGCGCCTTTGCCTGGCACGATGGGGTTTCGACAAGTACACAGCACTGTGGCTCAGAGAAAGCCATTAACATTTTTCCCCACATTCCTTCTGGGGGCCCCGGACAGTGCGGATGCCTCCTTTTGAAAACTTCTTTTAGGAGGCTGCGGTTTGTGCAAAAAGATAAGACACCAAAAATCCTCTTTTGTCTTTGGGCAGAAAATGTGGTGACCTGGAAGAAGAACTCAAGAATGTCACTAACAACCTGAAGTCACTAGAGGCTGCATCTGAAAAGGTTGGTGGTTGGCTTGAGCTGGAGGGTGATTTGCTGGATTTTTTTCTTCCCCCAAGGAACGCAGGAGCATGCCAGCGTATCGGGGATCTGACTTCATATTTGCTAACAGTAGCTTTGGTACCCAGCAGCCAGGTTTTTCTTCTCCTATAGATGGTTAGAGTTCCCTCTTTCATAGGGTCTTAATGCCAGCTTTTATCTCAACCTCCTACGAAGGTGGATTTATTATCTATTTATTTATTTTGGCCATACAAGGCAGCATGTGGGATCTTAGTTTCCGACCAGGGATCAAACTTATACTCCCCATAGTGGAAGCGAGGTGTCTTAACCTCTGGACCACCGGGGAAGTCCCTGAAGATGAATTTAGAATCTGAGATCGAGACCTGTTCAGGCTCATATTAGGGACTTCGGAGCCTCATCATATAAATACAGAGCCTACAGAGCCTCTCTCTCAACTGAATCCCCAGGTTCCTCCAGAAATACTTTCTAGAAGGTTGAGCAGCAACCACAGGTGGAATTGGGCTTGTTGTTGTTGCTGAAACAGTACCCAAAGCAGTCATTACAGGAGAGAGCATTAGTCATTACATTGAGAACGTACAGACCCTTGCGTGACCTTCCTTCCCTCCCCTCCCAACCCCTGCTGTTGAGTTCCCCTTTCTCGGCTCTTCCTCACTCTCCCTCCTACTCCCCTCCAGTTGCATTGAACTTCAGTTCCACAGACATTCCACGTAGGTCACTTCCAGTGCTTGCTTTGAGCCTTCTGTGCAGTCAGCCTGGAGTGGCTGCTCCCTTTTCTCTCTGCTTGGCCACCCCCTGTTCACCCCTCCTGGATTGCTCATCTAGGTTAGGTATTTCTCAGCTGCATAGCCCCACCTACGTCTTTCCCTATCATGAGGGTTGATCACATTTATTATGAGTAATTGCATGCCGTCCTCGCTAGATTGTAGAGACCGGGGCTCTGCTGGTCTCGTTTAGAGCTGTGTCATGAGTCCCAGCCTGGTGGCTGGCGGGTTATTTCGTGCTGGGATAGTTGGTGAGTAAATGTGGGTATGCCAGAGACTGGTCACTGGGAGAGATGCTGCAGTGATCTTCTGCTCTTGAAGAGCTTGTAGTCTAGTTGAGTAGAAGGGTTACCAAAGTAATTATGGTGGGGTAGGGCTTCCACAGAAGGACTTTGGAAAGCTGGGAAAGGTGTCGCAAGGAGGTGACCTTAGAAAAGACCGTAGAGGCTTCCCTGGTGGCTCAGTGGTAAAGAGTCCGCCTGCTTGTGCAGGAGACAAGAGTTTGACCGCTGATCTGGGAAGATCGCACATGCAGCTACGTTTATGCACCACAGCTACTGAGCCTGCACTCTAGAGTCAGGAGCTGCAGCTACGGAAGCCTGAGCACCCCAGAGCGTGTGCTCTGCAACACGGCAGTAAGAAGCCGGTGTAGTGGACCTAGAGAGCAGCCCTCCTCACTTGCTACAACTAGAGAAAGCCCTCACAGCACGGAAGACCGCACAGCCAAAAATAAATAAAATTATTAGAGGGGGAAAAAAGAAAACTATAGAGCAGGATGCCGGCCAGGAGCTCATACTCCAGAATCAGGCTCCAGCTGTGGCTTGGTCAGGTGGTAGCCATGTGACCCTTGACTAATTAGATAGCTTCCGTGACTTTGCTTATCTGTACACTGGGATTGGTGCTAACCACTCAGCTGACAGATGATAAAGGTTGGCTAATACTCACCTGCGTTGAGCCTTGAAAGACAAGCATACGTTCTGACAGACAGCAGTGAGGAATGGGACATTCCGTGCCTGGGGGCCCAGACACAGGCACGGGCTGGGAGACCACAGAGTACTCAGCAGAGGGCTAGGAAGTGGCGGGAAGCGGGGTTGGAAACACAGACTAGGCCAGCTGCTGTGGAGGGCCTTGAGAGGCATGTTTCCATTCCTTCATCTGCCTCCGTCTTCATCACATGTGTGTCTCGAGTTGTCAGCTCAGGTTCTTGAGGTCAGTCCCATCCCAGAGGGATCCCCTCCCAGACTCTGTTTCCCACACATTTCATCTGCCTGGAAAGGTGCCTGTCTCTACTCTGCTTGTTAGGCAGGTTCAAAGCTTCAGGCATGCGCTTTTCTCCAAGCATCGGGGAATGTGCATTCTCTTGTACTTTCTTCCCACTCCCTCCATTTTAAAAAGTAGTGTTTTGATCTCTCCCACAGTATTCTGAAAAGGAGGACAAGTATGAAGAAGAAATTAAACTTCTGTCCGACAAACTGAAAGAGGTGAGTGTGATCCCCACCCAGCTGGCTTAGGATTCTCCTGGGATTGGTCTTAAAGCAGTCCTGGTGACCCCTTTCTTCTGCCCTAGGCTGAGACCCGTGCGGAATTTGCAGAGAGAACAGTTGCGAAACTGGAAAAGACAATTGACGACCTGGAAGGTATGAAATCACCATCTAATTGTGTTTGCTCTGCCTCCCCCTTACACGACACACCCACAGTCGGGGGAAATCTGGAAAGGCTGGTTTGGGCTTCATCCACGTCAGGAGAGCAGAGTGATGTCACTTCTGGATGTCTGGAGCCCTAGGACGGGACAGTGCAAAATCAGATTCAAACTAGGGTTGCCATTTTTCCAGAACTAAAATATTTCTGTGTAATTAACTCCATATGTAAGTACAGAGATCCAAATATGGCTGATTTTTTAGCTCTTTAGAGTTTCCTTCAATTTGCTCATTTCTGAGACGCCTCGCATTTTTTAAATGCCTTGCATTTTTTATGGAAACTCTCCCAGAGAGCTCAAAGCTTATCACAATATGAGAAAATGGAAATTTAGAGACCGTAGAGACCTGAATAAAGACTCCAGTCTGTGAGTCTGGTGCCCACTATCCCAGAATTTCTTGAAGTGTTTCGTCTTTAAAAAAAATTCTGTCCTGTGCTCTTCGCGGAGTAACCCGGAAATTCCAGAATCCTGGAATTTCAGTTCTCCCAAACTGCCTGTCTCTCCCAGAAAGGGTACAGAACTCGTTCTTCAGACCGTGTGTCCAAGTGTTTGGTTTGTGAAGTGAGGTTTCCATATAAGGCGAAATGCCCCCATTCCAAAGTATGACCTTTGGACTGGATGATATCACTGAAAGTCAAATAACCTGGGATGGGAGATTGGTGGGGGAGAAGCTCTCATGCTTTCTAGTTGCCACTCTTTCTAAAGTTTCCTTATGGCTAATCCCCTGCAGAGCTTCACTCCGCTTAGAAATCACTCTGTAAGTCTTAATGTTTTCTCGCTTGTTTCACATGAGACGCAACCCCGTCCTAGTTCGTGCTTTGTTATCTCAGTTGTTTCTTCCTCTCAGTGTGTGGCTGTCCACTCCAACCCTCGCATTCTACCCCCCTGTACCTCTTCTGAACTCTCTCCTTGGGGACCTCTGCCCTCCAGATGAGCTGTGCGCTCAGATGCTCACACTCAAAGACACAAAGCTGTCAGCGAGGAGCTGGCCCGTGCCTTCACCTACACGAGCTCTCTCTGAGAGGTGGCTGGGGCGCCACCCTCTGTCCTAGCAACACTGAAGTCTGCCTTCTCACTGTGGGGCCTCCACTCCCATGGGCTTCTAGAAGCTCCAGTTTCCTGCCTCCTGGTTTGATCTTTCAAGCCTTCTGCGGCTGTGTCTGTGACTGTGTGACTGAAACAAAGCCGGGCCGTCCTCATCTTCATGCCCTCTCATTTTCATTTTCCCCACTTACTGCCTTTGAGCCGTAGCCTGAGGCCCTGGACTGTGATTGCAACCAAAAGTGAGTGGTTCACATGAAGAGCTGTTTCAAAAAAGAAAATTATGCTCATATGATTCTTTTCTGACAACATAAGAACAAAAGCGAACTTGGCCTGAGCTCTCAAATGCATTCTGTATCTGCATCCACTAGCAGTTTTTCCTTACATAGAAATTGTTTTGAATGGAGACTCATGCAACCTCTTGAGCAGCTTAAGAGAGTCAGCAGAAGATGCAAAAACCAGCAGGCTTATCTCTAAGAAGAAGCTACCTTGGGATGGAACATCATCTGCAGACTCAGACAGCGGCAATGGCATTTTTGGTCTCCGTTTTTTCTGTTACACTTGAAGGATGGTGTCTGGGGTTCCCAGTGTCTTCACTGTTCACAAAGCACCTCTTCAGCTCCCAGTTCTGGAAGGCAGATCACCAGAGAAGCTCACCTCTATTCCCTACCCTTAGAAAACAACTGCAAGGAATTAAAGGGCATCCCATAGCAGGGCAAGGGAATGGAAGCTGCTAGAATGCCGAACAAAGGAATTAAGGTGATTCTTGAGTTCCAAAGCAACTTTCCTAAGCAACACGTATCTCCCCTCATAGTTAATTAGAACCAGGAATTTCGGTTTAGTGAGGACTCGTGAAGTTTGTGCAGAGAAGGCAATGGCACCCCACTCCAGTACTCTTGCCTGGAAAATCCCACGGACGGAGGAGCCTGGTGGGCTGCAGACCATGGGGTTGCTAAGAGTCAGAAATGACTGAGCAACTTCACTTTCACTTTTCACTTTCATGCATTGGAGAAGGAAATGGCAACCCACTGCAGTGTTCTTGCCTGGAGAGTCCTAGGGACAAGGGAGCCTGGTGGGCTGCCATCTATGGGGTCGCACAGAGTCAGACACGACTGAAGTGACTTAGCAGCAGCAGCAGCATGAAGTTTGTGGGTGGGTGTTAAAAACCTAGCAACCAAAAGCTTATCAATTTCCCCAAGAGAATCCACAAATTTCAAATAATCTGTCTGGTCCTCCCCTGTACACCGCCCCCACCACCACCACCTCAAATTTTCCCAGAAACACTGACGTTTTGAAGTCCAAGCCATCTTCTAGCTTGCCCCTGGAACTTGAAAGTGTCATGAAAACCTCTGAGTAGATCATTTATTTTTGGTCACCATAACTTTTTCCTCATCTGGTATTTTATTCAGGTGGGAACCTTTGTCACAATGTTCATTCCTGTGAAACAGAACTTTACTAAACTACCCACACCCTCCACCCCCAACTTTCCTCTCTTCCTGGCTTCCCCTCTGAACTTCTGCGTAAACCACTCCCCTCACATATTGCCATGAGTGTGACCCTGGAAAGATTAAATGGTGTAGGGGTGGGTGTGTTTTGTTTGCTCTCTCCAGGTATTTGTTCCTGGGATTTTTCCAGACATATGTAGCCTCCACCCTTTGAAATAACTGCAGCCCTGCCTATCCAGTCATTCCACCTAAGCACCTAGGTGGAACTTCATCGATTAGGGCTACGGTAGATCTACTACCACCTGTTGACAGTGTGATGGGGTTGGGTGGAGGGTGGGGTTTGCTGTCACATTTGTCAGGGGCAATTAACACTTTAAGGGACTCTTACTTTCTCTCAGACCTAATAACAAAGTAGATGCCAGGGAATCCAAGTGGCAAGGTGAAGTGAGGTCGGGATTTGGAGTTGGGATACCTTGCTTTGCACCCCAGCTCTGACATTTGAGCCGTCTAGCCTTTTTCTGCAAAAATAAAAGTGAGAGCTGAGTTCTTGAGGATTAAATGAGACAACTGAGAAGAAATGGGTTTGCATGCAGTAGGCACTCAGTTACTATGTTAATCCAGACTCAACAGGCCCAGGTCACTATTCTCTGACAGAATCCTCCCAGACCATAAGTCACTATTTTTTTCGTAAAGTACAACATCGAATGAAAGCTTCAGTAGTTGTAGTTCAAAGGTGGCCATCTTTTGCAGTCATTTTCTTTCTGAATATTTCCAAGCTGATCATATCACATTTTATGAGATATTTTGCTTTCTTCTGGTATGTTAATGAGTCTTGACCTAGTCCCTTATCAGCTGTTACTCCTTGCAAACCAGTTTTCTCTTGTGCTCTGTCATGCATAGCTCTAGATGGCATCTTAGAGTTTTGTTGATTTGTTTAGTTTGCAGGCGGATTGTTTGTTTTATCAGCTCAACCATTTAATAACATACCACAGAGTGGGACACATTGAAGCGACTTAGCAGCAGCAATCTGGCTTAAATTTCAATCATTCTGCATTTACCTGGAGTTTGACTGCTGTGGACACATAAATGGACATATAGGAACAGTAACACAACTATTCCTGGAATTTAAACAGCTATTTTCAGAAGCTCCAAAGGAAAGATGGGTTACAGGGTTATATTTCCCTTCCATAAGCTCAAGGACTAACCAGCACTAGAGAGAAAATATATTAACACATCCATATCTCAGACTAAAAGCTTATGTTTGTGTAACATTTTATAAGTTCTGAAGCATTTCTCATTTGTCTCTCATAATAACCCTCTGCCACACAGTGGTATTACCCTCATTTGACAGATGGGGAAACTGAGACCTAGAAAGTTTAAATGACTTAGGTTAAGTGGCATTTACTTCACGGGGCTTAAATCCAGGTGTTCTGACTCTAGGGTTGCCAGATTTAGCATATTAAAATAGAAGACACCCAGTTAACTTTTAATTTCAGATAGGCAATGAATAAATTTTGAGCATAAGTGTATTTCAAGCAACATTTGCAATACGCTTCCATTTCCATTAAAATTTTTATTTATATGAAATTCAAATTTAACCGAGCATCCTGTATTTCATTTTCCAACCCTATCTAACTCCCAGACGTGGTATTTAGTATCTAGAAGTCCATGGTGTTCTGTTGTGATTAAAATGCAGAGTACTTTCTCTGCTCCTGCACTCTGACAATGTGGAGTTTTAAAACTACCCTCCCCTTTTAATAAAGATGCTTATTAATTTGTTTTTCCCTCATTCTTAATTTTCACCAGAAAAACTTGCCCAGGCCAAAGAAGAGAACGTGGGCTTACATCAGACACTGGATCAGACACTAAACGAACTAAACTGTATATAACCGAAACAGACGAGTCTTGTTCCAACAGAAGCTCCAGAGCGCCGTGTCTTTCTCTTCTCTTGTAAGAAGTTTCTTGTGTTATTGCCTTTCGCTTTGCTGGAAATGTCAAGCAAATTATGAATACATGGCCAAATATTTTGTATCAGAGAAAGCTTTGAGCACCAGTTAATCTGTTCCTTCCTATTTTTCAAAATGACACGTTTTTTTCAGCTCTATTTTTATCCTTAAATTGCATATATTCCTAAGGTAGGCAGGGTATTTCATATTGACCATACATACTCTCTTTTAAGACTGAGGGCATTTGGTTCCTGGGAGAATAGACAGCCCCACACTTTCAAAAACACAGATTCTGATGTCTAGTCATAGGTCAGTTTAAAAGGTTGGAGAATGTCTACCATTGGTCATGTGGTAGGAGGCCAGGGATCACCACATTAAAATAGGTGGGGATTTTCCATCCAGACCAAAAAAGGGGGGGTGGGGTTACTGTGGGAAGTCATAAACCATGGAGAGGTTAACCTGATCATCCAGGCTCTTTTCCGCACTCCACCGTGCAGAACAGAACAGACATCCTCTGAGCGGTCAGCATGAGAATGCTTAGAAAACAGTCATAATAATTAGCCAAATGTGTTTTGAATAGATCCTTAATATGCTCTTCTATATGTTTCTTTCAATCTAAAGTTCTCTGAGGAGCTGATGTCTTAATCCAGTAATGACCCATGCTTATCTGCTCTGATATGAGGCCATCCACTCAGGAGGAATGAATGTTGGAGAATTCAGTCCTATTCAGAGAAGCAGTCTTTTTCAAAACCATCAGTAATTGAGCAAGACTGCTTTTCTGTGAACAAATATTAGGCAGAATGGCCCTCTCAGACAGCAAAGTAAAAACTGAAAAATTGGCGTAACTTCATCTCTATACTCGAGAGAATGGCAAATTGGAGATTTACTTATCTAGAGTTTTAATTCCTTCTTCAGGACCAAGTTCATGAAAGACCAAGAAACTCCTGATTAAACTGGATGTGGAGTATTTTGTACACAGGGCTGCACATAATGTGTTATATTTTGTTATATTTCTGCTTTCTCCATTAACATCTCAGAGCTGGAACATTCCAATTCCCCAGCAGTGTGGGGGCCAACTCAAGTTTACAATTCTGACTAAAAAAATCACCCTGCTTCTAGCTTATCTGAATCCTCTGCCCCTCACTCCTATTTATTAAGCGCCACACTACCCAGGAGATACACTAGCAAATTGTGCAATTGAATAAAACCCACACTTTCCATTTAGATTCTTGCAACTGTATCATATGTAATAGTATCACTTTTTCTACATTTTGGTCAAATAAATTTTTACATAAACTCCAATTTGTGTGAATTTTTGAATGTGTGGGGACAAAACAGCATTTTGGTTCAACAAATGTGAATGGGAAAATGGCCAACAATTCAACAAATGTTATTTATTTGCTGTTTACATGACTACCTGATATAAGGATTATGATCTCTCTATTACAGGGGAGAGCTCTTTGCCTTAGTAACTCAAACCTCTGGTCTGCTGTCATCTCCAGTCCTGCCTGCACCAGACTAAAAGGATGAGAAAGGTTTTAATAGGAAAGATAGGAGCAGGAAAGGTGGTCCCTGTCGCTTGAGTCAGGAAAGCACAAGGCCAGCCTGAGTAAGGTTTTCTCTATGTTAACACATATAAAGGAAGGGAGTAGGAAAGCTGGAAGGTAGGCAGGGTCCACGTTGATGAGAGCCTGAACTTAATTTGGTCAGGAGCGGAGAGCCACTGATCAGTAATCAATAAATTGAAGAAATTACTTAGTAATTACTTAGGAACATCCACTTAGCATTCATTGTCAGAGAACTAGAGTGAGGGTGGACTAGAGGCAGAAGGATCAGCTAGGACAATATTTCAATTAACCCAGAATATAGTGCTTGCCATAACAGAATAAAAAGGGAGAAGTGCTATGAAGGAAAGTAACTGAGGACTTAGTTTATTGGTTGGCAGGAACTTAAAGAAGGACCTAAAGAAGACCCTTGAGAGTCCCTTGGACTGCAGGGAGATCCAACCAGTCCATCCTAAAGATCAGTCCTGATGCTGAAGCTGAAACTTCAATACTTTGGCCACCTGATGCGAAGAGCTGACTCATTTGAAAAGACTGATGCTGGGAGGGGTTGAGGGCAGGAGGTGAAGGGGATGACAGAGGATGAGATGGTTGGATGGCATCACCAACTCGATGGGCATGGGTTTGGGTGGACTCCGGGAGTTGGTGATGGACAGGGAGGCCTGGCGTGCTGTGGTTCATGGGGTCGCAAAGAATCGGACATGACTGAGCGCCTGAACTGAACTGAAAGAAGGTCAAAGATGACTGCAGTTTCACTACCTGAATTGCTTTGATATTAGCTCTAAGATCTGATCTTGAGGAAGAAGAATAGGGAATCAAAAGGAGAAATGAAAGCCTTTAAGACATTAAGGCAGACAATTTTTTGGCCACCTAGTATAATCAAAAACATTTCCTTCATTTTAATTCAACAGTTATGCTGACACTGTGAGCTTGTTAAGCTGGTAGACCTAATGAAGTATAATGCAGTCCCCTAAGTGCCCTACCGTCGCTAGATTGAAGTTCATCTCCCCGTCACCCCTTGGGCTGTAATCTAATCTCAGTATACTGTTTTAGTCATCCTGGTGCCTCAGCACTTAATACAAGTAATGTTTGTTAAACTGACCTGTCTCAGCTCTTGGGGAGTACCCAATCCCATGAAGGAAGAGTGGGACAGAAGGTGAGGTTAGGACCAGATTGTGAGGACTTTATCCTGCCGATAGACCATGGATGGATACGGGATAAATGTTTTATTAGACTAAGCACACTGAAGGGTAGAATCTGGATTAGACAATGATCGGGGAGACTAGTGGAGAGATGTGATCTGACAGGCGACAGAGATAGAAGGACAAGATTTAAGAGCCATTTAGAACCTCTTAAAAACCAGGCTGTGAAGGATGAAAAAGTATCAAAGCAACTTAGGTCTCACTCAGAAGATAACTCAAGCTAGTATTAGTAGATGACGACAAGTTCAGTTGTGGATATGACGAGTTTGAGGTATCTTTAACAGATACAAAGGCAGATACCCAAAAAGTAGTTGGGTTGGGACGTGGAGGGATGGCTCAGCTATGGGCTAGAAAATCCCCTAGCTTAGAGATAATAGGAGCCAGGGAAGTGAATAAGATCACCCCAGAAGCAAGAACAGAGAGAGAACCATGAGGAACAGCAATATCTAAGAGACAAGCAAAAACCCCGCCAAGACTGCAATGGAATCTGAGAAGCAGCACCCAAAGAGGTGGTGTGGGTGATAAAAAGAAACGGGGAAATAAAATGGCAACAGTACCAAGAAGAGGACCACTGGAGACTGTGGTCGATAGTAGCAAACAACACAGGTAGAAACCTGCCAAGTGGCCAGTGGCTCCGGCTGAAGCTCTTCCTAACCATAGGAAGATTAGCAGAAAAATGTGCTGCAGTGGAAGGAAGAGGTAGGGGCCATCTTTTATAAGTTCCTTGGGCATGATACCCCTAGAGCGACACCTAGCGGTGGCCATGCAAGTTGTATGTGAGTGAGTGAAGTCGCTTAGTCGTGTCCGACTCTCTGCGACACCGTTGACTGTAGCCCGCCAGGCTCCTCTGTCCATGGGATTCTCCAGGCAAGAATACTGGAGTGGGTTGCCGTTTCCTTCTCCAGGGGATCTTCCCAACCCAAGGATCGAACCCGGGTCTCCTGCATTGCAGCCAGACGCTTTATCCTCTGAGCCAGCAGGGAAGCCCTGCAAGCGGCAGTATGGCTCATCTCAATGACGCAGGAAAACATCGTGATCAAGACCTCAGCCTCCAGACTTCCCTGGCGATCCGGTGGTTAAGAATCTGCACTCCCACTGCAGAGGCGTACCCGGTCAGGGATCTAAGGTCTACACACGCAACATGTACGTGCGCGCGCGTGTAAGTTGCTTATGTCGACTCTGTGCAAGCCCATGGACTGTAGCCCTCCAGGCTCCTCTGTCCATGGGGATTCTCCAGGCAAGTATACTGGAGTGGGTTGTTATTTCCTCCAGGGGATCTTCCCCAGCCGGCGATCGAACTCAGGTCTCCCGCATTGCAGGCAGATTCTTTACCGTTTGAGCAACATGGTGCAGATTTAAAAAAAAAAAAAAAAAAGACCTCAACCTCTGAAGCTGGTCCCTTTGAGTTCAAAATCCAGCCTACCTGGTTAAGACCCTGGGAAAGTCACTTAACCTATTTGGCCTCGGTTTCCTCATCACAAAACGGGGGAAGGACAATAATTACCTCAGTGGGTTGGGGTGGGGATAAAACACTATGTAAATACTGACAACACTGGCAGGCACAGAGCCAAAGCCTGTTAAGTATTCCCTATAATTCACACCGTGCTAACTCCTTCAGAGGTTTCCAAAGCCCCCAGGTGCGCCTCAAAGGGCTGATTGGTCTGCCGCGGGCGAGGCTCCGGGGTAAGACTTGGATAACTTCTAAACAGGTTTGTGGGCCGGTCCAGAGGAGTCTTGCAGGCCTCAGGGCGCAGCTTGGTAAATGAGGTCTGGGTATCTCTAGGTAGGTGCCCTGGCCAGCGCCGAGGTCCCTCAGCAGGTCTCCAGGGGACCTCGCTTCGACTATCACTGCGCCCCTGTTCTCCTTTGCTCTTTGGCTCCCCTGGAAAGACGCCGACGTCTCCACACCGCACCACGACAGCCACGATGCCTCCCAGCACTTGTCCGGGCGCCAACTGAGGCTGCACGGGTCTTGGAGCGCGGGCGCCAGAGACCCCACGCGCGTGCGCCCTCTGCTGGCACCAACGGTCTTCCCGGCGCGCGTGCGCACAAGCTCCAGACCAGCCCCTGGTTTGAGGGCGCGCGAAGCCGTTGACCAAGCTCCCGGCTTATCCCCATCCCATCGTGGGGCGGGGTCGCCCCAGAGTCGAGGGAAGAAGGCGGGGACAGGGGATGCCACGCCTCCTCCCTGTCCGTATTTGAAGCTCTTTGACGTCTCACCACTGGCCAATCGCAGCCCGCCTTGTCCTGAGCGCCGGCCAATGAGCGGCGCGTTTGGGTCGCTTCCGGCTCTGCGCCCAGTTCGCCCCTTCCCCACGTCTTCCCGAGGCGGGCGGGGGTGCGGGGGCTGGCGTCGGCTGCGGTGACGCGCGTCGGGCCAGGAGCCAATCGGGGGCGGGATCGGCGCTGATGGACGGGGCTAGCGGCCAGTGGAGAGGCGCTAGCAGCACTTCCCGTCGGGGAGAGAGTGTAATATGGCGAAGACCTACGATTACCTGTTCAAGCTGCTGCTGATCGGGGACTCGGGGGTGGGGAAGACCTGTGTCCTGTTCCGCTTCTCCGAGGACGCCTTCAACTCCACTTTCATCTCCACCATAGGTAGCGGGGCTGGGGAGCGGCCGGGGGCGCGAGAGGCCCGGGCCGGGCGCGCCGTGAGGAGCTGGGGCTGAGGGAGCGGCTGGGCGGGATGGACCAGGGATCTCAGAGGATCTAAGGGAGCCAGAGGGTTAAAGAGCAGTCGCCTGCATCATCGTTTGGGGGTTCCCCGGACATGGGAGGGAGTGAGGACCAGGTGCCCATTTTGCAGATGGGAAGACTGAGGCCCCAACCCTCAGCCTGCTCAGGGAGTATATGTCCTGGTTGAGGTCTTGGCCCGCGTCGTCTTGTTCTGTCTTTACTGCAGCCCTTGAAGCAGTTTTTGGTTTCCTCGTCTTACTAATTGGAAACAGCCATGGGGAAAGGACAGCAACAAGTGACATCTCACCTTGTTACGCATTTACTGTGTGCCAGCCGCTTTATGGTGCATTATCACACCTCCAAAAGCTCTGTATTAGGTGCTGTTACTAGTTCATTTCACACATGAGGAATTTGAGGCTCACCGAGCACACTAGACTTGCCTGTGGCCACACCGTCTACAGGTGGCAAAGATGGTATTTGTTTCCAGATACGTATGAAAATCCCATGGATGAAGGAGCCTGATAGGCTACAGTCCATGGGGTTGCAAAGAGTCGACGGGACTGAGCAGCTTCACTTTCACTTTATGTCTGAACCCAGAAATCCAGGCTCAGCCATCCCAGAGAGATGTGAGCACTCCCCCAGGCCAAGAACTGCTGATCCATCTCAAAGCCAGAACTCCTCAACCCAGACATCTTCTCTTCTTTCCTCTGGAATATTCAGGGGTTGCACCCCTCTCCCCGACCTGATTCCCCCGTGGATGAATTTCTTCTAGAAGGAATGGTGAGAGGGAGTGCAGAGACTTTCCCTGCCCGTGCCCAGCCTTCCATCCCACTCGAGGGTGACATAAATGGTGATTGATAGCTGTCTGCTCTGGGACCTGTCATTTCAAGGCGGATGCCAGATAAAAGCTTCAGTGAGAAACCAAAATCAGCCGCTGCCACTGACAGCCCTGACTTCCCTATCGCTCGGCCCAGGACACTGGTTGTCACTTTGCAGAACAGCCCTTGACTGCAGGGCCAACCCATATTGTGGTGGAACAGTTGTTGCTTCTCAGTTCTGACGTCCATGAAAGTGGAGCTGGCTTCTCCCCACCCCACAGAAATGACCGTTGTCCACATAAAAAGCTTTGACCTGAAAGTAACATCCATAAAGCCCATGGCCTGTAAACTATGCAGCCTTGCTGTGGAGTGGGGAACTGGGAGAAAGATCACTAAGCCCAGGGGTTGGGGGAAAAAAACCTAGGAAATGGGCTTTGCTTTACCCATGGGTGCTTTATCTCCCTAATCCCCATAGCGAGCTGCCGATTCCGTCTTTGCCTTCTTCCAGAGCTGCACTTTGCAAGACTCTTAGCTGCCAAATGGAAAGAGAATTGGACTGGCACTCATCGTTCTGATGTCCAGGTGCTGTTTGCCCTTGAACAAGCGCTTCACCTCTCCGAGCCCTGTGTATTCAGTTTGGGAGTGGTGTCTCTGTTTTGGCCAGCACCTGGATGGTGGAGGATGAGAGCTGTACAGTGAATAGGGGGTTTTCCGCACTGTCCTTGGCCGTCTAGAGGAAGCACAGTGTCTCCTACCATGCCAGCATCCTTCCCTGGACACGGGTCCTTCTGATTCCTCCCCTTCACTAACACCAAGGTCCAGCTTCGGGTTTTACCTTTGCATCCCCACCAATCAGGAAGTGATATTCACTCCTGGTAGACTGTGGCTCGCTCTCAGTCCAGACCTCGGTTTCCCAGAGTCAGAACCTTCCTAGTGAGAATTTGGGGGTTGAGTTTTTTGTTTGCTTCTTAATTCTTGATGGGAAAACCCAATCTAGTCTCTGAGGAGGCCAGCCTCCACTTACAGGTGAGGATGTCACTTGGGCAAGGTCATCTAAGGCGGTGGACGTGGCACTTAAACCCAGAATGCCGCCCCCCCCATCCCAGGATCCTCATTTCATGTGTAGCCTTCCTGCTGGCCTCTGTTTTCTAGGAAAAGTTAATTCCCCGTGACCTTGAAGTTATGGCCTCATAACTCTTAGGCCTTGTAAAGTTTACACTTCCTAATTAAACCTGGTGTGTTAGTAACACCCAGGAGGCAGGTAGACTGGTGCTTTGGGTTCTGTCGACTGGACAGTGCTTCTTGATTTCATACATTCCCGTGTATGTCAGCTTTGCTGGTGGCTCAGAAAGTAAAGAATCTGCCTTCAATGCAGGAGACTTGGGTTTGATCCCTGGATGGGGAAGGTCCTCTGGAGAAGGGAATGGCAACCCACTCCAGTATTCTTGCCTGGAGAATCCTGTGAACACAGGAGCCTGGAGGACTACAGTCCATAGGGTCTTAAAGAACTGGACACGACTAAGCGACTAACACACACATAGACACCACTTGTGTGCACGCGCATGTATAATAGGAGTAGGGGATGTTTTAGGAAGACTTTAAGAATGCTTTAAGAAGCCACTTGCATGTGGCTTTGTCCTGAAATACAGCCTAATGCATAGAGGCGATTGGCACTGAGCGTACCTCTGTATTTTCTTTATAGATGGGGGATTAAGTGGCTGTTCATTTTCTGCCCAGGTTACATTTTGCCAAAGCCTGCTCTCATAAGCTCCATCGATCATTTGTGGTGTGAACTTGGCCCCGTGGCTCCTGGAGTTAGCTCTCCCCAGCCTGGCTCACCCCCTGGCTTCTCCTTAGAGCCCCGTTCATTCATTCCTTCAAGGAGGTGGATGATGTACGTGAAAGTGCTTGCTAAACCACGCAGCACCACGTAGATCTATATCGCTCTTCATTTTTTTTCACACAGCCATCTTTTCCCCACTGCCTGCTGCACACCAGGCATCTGGCTCAGTGTAGGCGCTGGAGGGGTGACTTGGATGGATCAGGAGGAAGCGGAACTGTTAACTAACTAGGCCTGCAGTCAGAGTTTGTGTGCAGGACTGGGTGATCAGCTTCTAGCAAATACGCACTCAACCCCTGCTGCACTTGGTCACTGGAGATGCAATCATAACTAAAAGAGCGCCTGCCCTCCTGGAGCTTATGTTCTAAAGGCCAGTACTCAGATGCAGGCTTACCTTCCCTCTGGTCCACAGGACAGCTCCTAAGGCAGGCAAGGATGGAATTAGCATTCCCCTGTGGGTTCTAGGCTTCCCAGGTGGCTCAGTGGTTAAAGAATGCGCCTGCCAGTGCAGGAGACGCAAGAGACCCAGCTTCAGTCTCTGGGTCAGGAAGATCCCCTGGAGAAGGAAATAGTAACCCATTCCTGTATTCTTGCTTGGGGAATCCCTAACAGGTATTCTAGCGGGCTACAGTCCGTGGGGTCAAAAAGAGTGCGACCCCAACTGAACAGCTGAGCACACGCAACATGAACCCATAACTTCAAGGTCACGGGGAATTAACTTTTCCTAAAGACTTGGGTTCTAAGGGGTCAAGTCAGGACTCAGTCTCAAAGGGTCACAGGCGGAGATTAAAAAAATATAGAGATATAGATTGATTGGGGTGTACCAGGGCTCAATTGCGGCATGTGAACTCTTAGTTGCTGTGTGTGGGATCTAGTTCCCTGACCAGAGATGCAACCTGGGTCCGCTGCATTGGGAGTGCAGAGTCTCAGCCACAGGACACCAGGGAAATGCCCACAGGGAGAGATTTAGAACAAACTCTTAGGGGCAAAGACTGCGCTTAGCTGTTACTCCTCCTCGCAGGCCATTCAGATCATCACGTTTTGCTCCTAGCTTCATGGAGTGAATAAACAATGTGAGGGATAATACATGAAGAAGAGGAAGCAGGTTGGAGGAAAGAGGATGGTTAGGAAGGCTCCCCAAGGAGGTGACTGGAACAGAGACCTGAGTGAAGAGAGAGGGGAGCCAGGGGGCCATGGAATGAAAGAACATTCCAGGAGGGGAAAGAGCAAACCTAAAAGCCTCGAGGCTGAAACATGCTTGGGCGGTGTGGCCAGAGAGGAGGCTGAGCCATGGGTGCTGAGGGGCCCAGGTTAGAGCACTTGGGCCCCTGTTTTCACTTTATTCTGGGGCCAAGGAGTCAGTGGGAAGCCACTGAAAGTTGTTGGGGGAAATTTTTAAACAGTCTTGTTACGGGGAGTTCCCTGGTGGCCTGGTGCTTAGGATCCCAGGCTTTCATTGTTGTGGCTCATTTCAGTCCCTGGTCGGGAAACTGAGATCCTGCACGTCATACGGCATGGCCACCAAAAAAAAGTTTTATTAACATATAATTCAACACACCCATTTAAAGTATACAAGTTAGTGGCTTCAGACCCATTTACAGAGTCGTACAGCCATCATCACAGTCAATTTGAGAACATTTTCATTATGACAGAAAGACAGCCCACACCTCCTGGTCAATCTTATTCCCCCACACCCCTGGGCAACCAGTAGTCTCCTTTCTGTTGCTCTGGATGTGCCTTTTCTGGACGTTCATATGACTGGAATTATATACCACATGACCTTTCCTGTCTGGCGTCTCTCATCCAGTGTCATATTTCCAGAGTTCACCTGCATAGCAGCGTGTGTCAGGGCTCCATTCCTTTTTATGGCTGAGTAATATTCCTCTGTAGGGACGGACTGCGTTTTGTTTATCCACTCACGTGCTGGTGAACACACTGGAAGGTTTGGAGCCGAGGTTAGCTCAGTGACATGGCTGAGTGTGTGTTTGGGAAGCTAGGGAGGGGATTGAGGGAACAGTGGTGGGAGAGCCTGGAGGGCAGTTAAGAAGGCTGAGAGGTCTCCCTGATGCTGGGGAAAGGGGCCTAGGGCTGGAGGGTTCGAGAGAAGGAGGGCAGGGTCAGGACAGCTTCTCGGGAGGGGCCTTTCAGCAGGTTTTGTCAGGCTGACAGGCAGGCAGGTGGGGGCCACTCACAGGGAAGGAACTGCACGTGTAAACGCCAGCACTTCATCTGCATCAGACACACCTCGGGCCCAGCGCCCGTGTGCTCGGAGGGCCAGGTACGGGTGGCGGGAAGTGGGGGGCTCTGGCACCCACTCCATGAGGCCGCTGACCAGGGAAGGGAGGAGAGCAAGGCGCTGGCACCTGAGCTGTCTGGGTTTGCCCGCCTCCCCTGCGCCTCCCCAGCTTCCTTCTGTGCAGCTCTGTTCTGTCCTCTCAGCCTCAGCCTCCCCTTCTGTGAGAGGAGAAGGTTCACCAGGCACCTCCAGATTTGTTTGAGGGGATTAGAGATCCTGCATGCCCAAGCGCCAGCAGGGGCCCCCGAGGCCATGGCAGCTGTTCCTGCACAGGCTGGCAGCACCTGCCATAGATGCAGCTTGGGAAACAGACTGACGGCGATGTGCTTTTTTTTCTTTTCTTTCAGGAATTGACTTTAAAATTAGGACCATAGAGCTCGATGGCAAGAGAATTAAGCTACAGATATGGTAAGCATTGTGACCTTCATCAGCCCCTCTGCCAGCAAGTGCTTTGAGCTAGAAGCCCCTGGTTCCCCGCCCCCCCCCCCCCCCCC
>SJYC01120012.1:0-20149 GCA_006408675.1 Madoqua kirkii
CTCACCTTGGCTGGAGCGTGGCACACATCCCAGCCACCGAAAGCTCCTCCAAGTCTTCTGTCCACAGTCTCTGTTTAGTCTCCTCAAGAGGCCACTGAGCGAGGGTTCCCAGGTGGCATCTTTGAGAAGTCGTGGCTGTGGCGGGCTATACGGCCACTTACGTAGCCTCACAGCCACAGCGGGGATTGGGAGTCGCAGCGGCTTGCTTGCCCTCCTGTGGTTTTGTCACAGCCTCGCCCTGTGGTTATCTGCCCAGCACACATGGCCCGCGTTCTTACTCTGCAAATTCAGGCGGCCTTAGAGACATCTTGGCCAGCACCAGAGCTTGTGAACGGAGGGTTTAGGCCCCTGGAGCAGGTGGTTGTTGTTTAGTTACTAAGTCGTGTCTGACTCTTTCCAACCCCATGGACTGTAGCCCACCAGGCTCCTCTGTCCATGGGATTCTCCAGGTAGGAATCCTGGAGTGGGTTGCCATTTCCTTCTCCAGGGTATATTCCCGGCCCAGGGATCAAACCCAGTTGCGTCGCATACAGATTCTGACCCCCCAGGGAAGCATGTAAGGTGAGGGAATGGAGTGAGCCAGGCCTCGGCAGGACAGCTGGGGCCGTGTGCCTTGAAACCCAGGACCGAGCCACACGGGGCGGATATCCTGTTGCAGGGTGGCTCACCACGTGCCCTGTGGGGATGTCCAGGGCCGCAGCGGTCCTGTCACAGGGTGGTCCTGAGCACTGCTTGATCCTGTGGAGGGTCCAAGGAGGTTCCCGTCAGAGCTGGGTCGGAACTGTAAAGGCCACCTCTCTCTGCACTTCAGTTTCCTCTTTGATCAAGCTGAGTATTTGTCCTTGGCACTGGCAGATTGTAGGCTCAAGCGGAGGTGGGTGCACTTTGCAGCTGTTTCAGAACCCATGGACCATCTCCCAGTGGCTCACACGTTGGTTACAGAACCACAGAGGCCTCAGCGTTGCCCGCTCCAGGGCTTGAAGCCAGCCCAGTAATGGTGGGGTTGCCGGAAGGCACATGGGCATCAGGGTTTGTCCCCCTAGGCTTAGACCCCAGTTGTGTCCTTTACTTTCTCGTATGTCTGGAGAGAGGGACCTAGCTCCCCCCCAACCACTTGCAGCCTCAGGGTCCCCATTCTCACAGTGGGGACAGTGGGGCACCCAACTCAAGCCTGTGGGTCTCAGGGAGACCCTGTCACAGTGCCCAGGTCATAGTGGGCACTGGATGAGGGGTGATGCTGGGATGAGCAGAGGAAGCAGCCCTGGCTGAGTCTAGGAGAAGCCTTGGCAGGGCGTGGGGTGAGTGGGTGGGGAAGAGGCCGAGCATCGCCAACGGTGGCAAGAGAGGGAGCACGGTGGGCGTCAGGACCACGGAGCACAGTCTGTAAAGCAGGGGCTGCAGGAGGCAGGGTTGAGAGGCCAGCCGCTGGGGCCTCGCTGGCTGCCAAGGCATGCGGGCTTGTGTTTCTCCTGCCCGCAGGGCTCCTCTGTAAGCATGAGGGTAGTAGTGTCTGGCCTTCTGGAGGAAGGGTCACATCGGCGGCCAAAGAACAGGACTAGAGCCCAGGCCACCAGAGAGAGGCTGGTGCCGGAGCCCAGCAGAAGGAAGGGGCCAGGAGGTCATCCTTTCGGGGTCCCTGCTGCCCACCTTGCTGGATCCTCCCCCCGAGAGAGCTCGCAGCTTGTCCAGAGCCTGTGTGTCTGTCTCCCCCTGCTCAGGGCATCATGCTGGTCTACGACATCACCAACGAGAAGTCCTTTGATAACATCCGGAACTGGATTCGGAACATTGAAGAGGTAAGTCTCCAGGAGCGCCCTGGTTTACCCGTGAGATCCTTGAGCACAGAGCCACCTCGAAGTAACTCGCTAGGAACAAAGAGGGACGGGAATTCACACAGTCGACCCTGGAAACCACCCAAGCGTGGCTTTGTCACAGAGCAGCCCCGAGAGGCCGTTCCGCCAGCCGGGCTGTCTGGTTTGGGCAACCCCGAGATCAAGGAAGAAAGAGACCCAGGCCCCGCGAGCACCCTTCTTTAGGGTCTCGAAGTGGCATGACCTTTGTACTTGGAGGGTGTGGTGAGGGCGTGTCAGGCTGGACTTTGAGCTGCCACAGAGCGGGCTGTGAGCTGGGAGGAGGGACCCATGCTCAGGCCAACCCTGCTGGCCCCACAGCAGCCCGTGGGAGGAGACCTTGAACCCCAAGGGAAGAGAACCCCAGGCCCTCTTCTCGCCCCACCAGTCCCAAAACCATTGTGATCATCTTCCTGCTCTCCAAAGAGCTTGCCCTCACCCCCAAAGCCTCCCCCGATGACAGACTTGTGGCTTTTGATGACTCACTGGGTGAGGCTTCCAATCTGAGAACTTCATGCCCCTGTGAAGCTAGGGCTGAAGGTCCCAGCACGGTCGTCACCTGTGGACAGGTGCTCTGGGCTGAGGACCCCACGTGTGCTGGCAGGAGGGGGCCTCACACCAGTCTCTGAAAGTTCTCCATTCCGGCCACTGGGCAAGAGAGCCTTCCAGTTAGTAGGACATTTGGGAGCAGCAGAGAGCGTTTTTCTGAAGCCATATCTAAGCTACAGCAAGAAGAACCTTTTCTTTTTTTAAAAAAGTGTATTTACTTATTTATCTAAAGTAATAACGTTAAACCTGTTCTTTGCTCGAATGAAAAAACACGCACAGTATTTGAAAAAGAACTATATTTTTGAGAACAGAAAGGTTCTGGTTGCTTTAGTCACCTTTGACCCACCTTTTAAAGATAAGAAACATTATCACTTCATTTATAACACCAAAAGGGAGACTGAGGATCAGAGTGGTGAAAAGCTACACTGTCAATGGGTGGCAGAGCTGAGATTCAGACCCTCCTCTGTTTTTCTGATGTCTCATTTAAAGCAAGTGGCCATGAAGTCAGCCCACCCTTTTTTCCCCTCCTTGAGAAACTAGATAGGCTCTATCGTGGGTCTGTATAACTTTCCATTTCCTGTGCTTTAGGGACCTTTTGAAATCCTCCTGTAATAGTTTGCACCCTGGTGTGTCTCTAAGGGCCTCTCCTGGCCTAATCTTCAGGAAGTGAGGCCCCCTGTGGGGTGTAGAGAGAGATGGAAGAAGGAACCATTTTCAGGCATGAAGTGAAAGTGAAAGTCCCTCAATCATGTCTCACTCTTTGCAACCCCATGGACTGTAGCCTGCCAGGCTCCTCTGTCCATGGAATTCTCCAGGCCAGAATTCTGGAGTAAGTAGCCGTTCCCTTCTCCAGGGCATCTTCCCAAACCAGGAATTGAATGCAGGTCTCCCACTTTGCAGGTGGATGCTTTACAGTCTGAGGCACCAGGGAAGCCGAAGAATACTGGAGTGGGTAGCCTATCCCTTCTCCAGCAGGTCTTCCCGACCCAGGAATTGAACCAGGGTCTCCTGCTTTGCAGACAGATTCTTTACCAGCTGAGCTACCAGGGAAGCCCTTTCAGCCATGAGGGCAGAGTTAAGGAAATGCCCTTAAGGCAGAGCACCCAGGGTTGGTGACTGCCAAGGGCTAGGACCACCCCGGGCACAGCCTGTGTCTGGAGCCCAAAACAAGGGAGCTGGAGCCAGGCAGACAGTCCTAGAACAGCAGCTGATGCCTCCAGCCAGGGAGCCAGGGAAGGAGAAAGGCAAGCAGAGGTCAGGACCCCAGCCTCACCTGCCTCCCATAGGCCAGACACCACCAGGAGTCCAAGGACAAGCACGGTAGCCTGGTTGATGCACCCATAGAGAAGGCGTCCTTGACCGCCAGAAAGCGTGCACTTGGTCGGGGTGGCGTGCAGAACCCTGCGCTCGGCCTTGGCACTGGCTCTCAGACACGGGACAGGGCCCTCGGCCCCTCTGAGCTTCAGCTTGCCCTGTGTTCAGGGTGTGTCTAGCCGTCTGGTCACGCTGCTCTGACCTTGGGTGCGGGTTGGCAGCAGGCCTGCAGTCCAGTCTGCCTCAGCGGCCCCCCTCCCCCGCCCCGCTCCTCCTCCCCAGCATGCCTCTGCAGACGTGGAAAAGATGATCCTTGGGAACAAGTGCGACGTGAACGACAAGAGACAAGTTTCCAAGGAGCGGGGAGAAAAGGTGGGTGTGGTGACCAGCACAGGCCTGGCACTGCCAGGTGCCTTGGGCAGAGGAACCTCAGGGTCTAGAGTTTCCTGCATGGAGGCCAGCCCTGCTCTGCCCCACATGGGCCCCCCGATGGGGTTGATGGGCAGGCTTTAGAAGGGGAGAACCCCTCACCATCTTTATGAACAAAGATGACCTACCCTCCCGGGATGCTAGGCTTAGCCGAGGCACACAGTGGAGTCAGATGTCAGTGGGCATGTGCCACAGGAAGGGAGGGTGGGATCGTGCCTAGCCAGGCTTCAGCCTAAAGATTGAAAGCAGCGAGGACTCCCTGGTGTGCCCTGCTGCCCCCACCCAGCATCGCATGGGTCCCCGTGAGGCCAGAGGGGCAGAGAGCAGAGCCATGGTTTGAGCCAGGCCCCACGACCCTCCTGCCAGGGACACTCACCACCTGCTCTCCACCGGGGGCTGGAAGGCTTAGGCCCCCTCACTGTTGCCCACTTAGCGTGCTGTGTGGGGGTCAGGGCACCCAGTGGCTGATGTTCACATGTGTGTCTCCCTCCCTCCCAGCTGGCCCTGGACTATGGAATCAAGTTCATGGAGACAAGCGCAAAGGCCAACATCAACGTGGAGAACGTGAGTCCCAGACTCGCGGCACCCGCCCCTTTGGGCCAAGGGTCAGATAGCACCCTCCACGGAGGGTGTCTCGGGGACTGGCCACAGGCTCCCGCGGCCTCTAGACTGATGACCGTGATGTTCTCCTTGAGCAGCACCACGTGCCAGGCCCCTTGCAAGGGCCAAGCAGTCTTAGGGAATCGCCCCCTTGTTCTGACACCAGCAGGGGCCAGTCCCGGCTGGGTACCTGGGACAGGATCTCACTGGCTCTCGGGCCACGCTAGGGAGCAGGCGTGGTTTTGTGGATGGGCACTGAGGCGCAGAGAGTCCTCCAGCGGCTGGCACCCAGGCCCGCCTCCAGATGCGTGCTTTCATTCACAGCGCCCACCTATCCAGAGCGGGCCCCTGCCGAGACTAGGCCCAGGCAGGCCTTCCTCTCCCTCCACCAGCCCTGTAGCTCCCCTGCCTTCTGCTGCATTACGCCACTTCTGAGGTCTTTCCAGAATGGATCTTCCACGCCACTCTGGACCTCAGCCACCTACAAGAGGCACAGAAAGCCATCCCTAGCTGGCCCAGCCAGTGTGTGTCACCCGTGACTCAGGCCTCACCCACCTCTCTCTGTCCCTGCCCCCCTGGGCCATGCCCTCCTCCAAGCCTTTACAGTGGTTCTGCCCCCCTTCCCTTTCCCGTCAGGGACGAGCCCATGTGGCCCCAGGAGGCCTGTGCCATCCCCCAGGCCCTTAGGCCCACCACTTTGGGCATCCCTAGCACCTTGAGACCCTCTCCACAGCAGAACTTGACCACATCACCGTGTCTTCAGTGAGACTCTGCCTCTCCCCAGACCAGGAGCCCCTCAACAGCACGTGCTGAGCTGATTCATCCCTGTATTAGGCCTGAGGCAGGGCTGGTGCCAGAGTGGGGTTTGGAAGTGTTGCCCAGATGAGGGAAGGGAAGAAATAAATGGTCAGGAGACTGGGACCAGCAGCAGCCTGAGGTCAGGTCAGCTCGAGCCTTCACCCATCCTGAGAAGATGAACCTTTATCCTACCTACCAGGCCTTTGTGGACAGCGACCCAAAGTGAAGCTTGTTTGGCCAGGGAACCAGCCACTTGTCTTTCTGCCCTGCTTCTGACTGTTAGAAGCAGGGCAGAGCAGGCAGACAGAGCACAGGGGTTGAGGACGAGAGCTCAAGGGGTCAGTGAGCCACTGGCTGCCTTGGAACAAGTCATGTAGCCCTTCCAAGCCTCAGTTTCCTGTCTGACCAGTCAAGGGTGATCCCACCTCCCAGGGTCATTGGCTCAGGGGAAGTGGTGGTCTGGGTGAGCAGGGGTATCCCTGCAGCCACAGGAGAGAGGTGGGGATGGATGGGCGAGCCCCATCCCTGGGTCCCTGTCCTAACACCGTTATCCCCACTGGCTCCATGCTGAGCCACACGCATCGCATGGCAGGGACCAGGAACAGGCCAGCCCCCATCTGCCTCCCACTCCCAGGGCACTAACTGTGTGCTTATTCCACAGGCATTTTACACTCTTGCCAGAGACATCAAAGCAAAAATGGATAAAAAATTGGTGAGTGAGTGTCCCTGTTGGAACTGGCCAGCGTCACCCCCAGTGGTGTGATGCATCCCTGGGCAGGGCCTTGCTTCTGAGGGCTGCACCTAGGAAGCGGGGCCGAGTTGGCGGGTGGGGTGGGGGCATCCGCCCTGAGCTTGCTCATCAGCTTCATCTTTTTTTTTAAGAATGACACAGTTGTTTTTGATGTGTTTGTTTTACTGTTTATTTGGCTGCACTGGGTCTTTGTTGCAGAGGCGGGGGCTACTCTAGATTGTGGTGCACTGGCTTCTCATTACAGTCGGTGGCTTCTCTGGGTGTGGATCCCGGGCTCTGGGCTCGAGGGCTCCAGTAGTTGCAACGAGCGGGCGCGGTAGTGGTGCACAGGCTTAGTTGCTCCACAGCATGTGGGATCTTCCCAGATGGGAGATCGAAGCCACGTCCCCTGCATTGGCGGATGGATTTGTGTCACTGGGCCACGAGGCAAGTGGGTCATGAGCTTCATCTTTCCTCTGGCCCAGAGCTACTCAGTAGCACCCACTGCTCACTAAGCCCACCAGCTGGCTGGGGACACAGGGCCCTTTCCTCCCCTCTCAGGAGCCAAGCACGCAGGAAGATGGAGGGCCTCCTGCAGAAAAAGCCCACCAGGCAGGCTTAGAACCACAGTCTACCCAGTAGCAAGGCCCCCAAGCAAGGCTTGTGTCTTGACGGCTGCTGGTTTTCCATCCGGACAAGTCTGGCAGGTTGATAGCCTTTCTCCTCCCAGCCTCAGTCTGCAAGTTGTGGCAAGCTTCAGTGCATCCCAGGGCTCTGAGGCTTCTAAGAGGTCCTGCCTGAGTCCCTTCCCCATACACCCTTTCATTCACTTCCAGCTTGTTGCTTTACCACACAGGCAGTTTAGTGGTCCCCAGCATCCGGCCTCACTAGCGCTCTCTTGGAGTCTGAACGCTGAACTGTGTCCTGGGCATGTTTAGGCCCTACACGCTGTCGTGAGCCTTGCCCCAGGGCCTCTGTTCCAGGAACCGTTCTTTCTCTGCCGAGTGATGCTTCCTGTTGTCTGACAAGAGCTTGAAGCACTCTCTTCGTGACCCCTTCTGCATCTGGTCATTAATTCTGGGATGCTCTGAATTGAGTTGCAGGACACATGATGGGTTGAGTCGCAGCTCTTTAGCCAAAACAGGAAACAGTCTATGTAAGCCAACATACTTTTAGAAAAATTTTCTTACAGTTGTAGTTTTCTTAGAATTCTTTTCTCTTCAGCATAACCATAAAATTTTGCTTCTTAACCATCGTTCCGAATCTGCCGAGTGATGCTTCCTGTTGTCTGACAAGAGCTTGAAGCACTCTCTTCGTGACCCCTTCTGCATCTGGTCATTAATTCTGGGATGCTCTGAATTGAGTTGCAGGGCACATGATGGGTTGAGTCGCAGCTCTTTAGCCAAAACAGGAAACAGTCTATGTAAGCCAACATACTTTTAGAAAAATTTTCTTACAGTTGTAGTTTTCTTAGAATTCTTTTCTCTTCAGCATAACCATAAAATTTTGCTTCTTAACCATCGTTCCGAGTCACTTGGGCCTGCTGGGAGTTACACTGGGCATCATGACAACACTTTATGCTTTTGTTTTTTTATTTTATTGCACGATTATTATTTCTTATTCCAGCTGTGCTGGGTCTCTGTTGTGGCACGCAGGTTTTCTCTGGTTTCAGCGCGAAGGCTTCTCTCACAGAGTGTGAGCCCTGGAGCATGCAGGCTTAGTTGTCCCATGGCCTGTGGGATCTCAGTTCCCTTACCAGGGAGCAGCCCACGCTCCATGCACGGGAAGGCAGCCCACCAGGAGCGTCCCTGCCTGTGCTTTTCATACAGCCCTGTTGGTTGCCTCCTTCCAAGGCATAGATTATGAGATGCTGATGCTCAGCGATAATCTATGTAATTTCTTTTTTTTTTTAAACTAAGTTGCAATTCACCAGCAGTTAAACTCTGTCCAGTTCTTACTACCTTTGTTTATGTTCAGAGTGGCAGTCCTGGATCATCTCCTTTTAATGTAATTGACATGAGACATTGTATAAGTTGGGCATTGTTATAACATTCAACAGTTACTGTCGAATAGATTCAGATTTTACCTGAGAACTGGAAGATGCGAAGAAATTAGTCAAAGAAACAGCACCTGCACCCTTCCAAACATGTCGGGAAAAATAGGATTTCAGATGTTGAGGCTGGCAGGGGCCAGAACAGAGGCTTCAAATGCTGGGCAGCAGCACTGATGGGTTTTCAGAAGGGCTTGAGTTTAGGGCATACCCCAGCTGCAGCAGGGCGGAGGGTGAACCGTGGGGAGAGGTGAGAGCCGGAGCCTTGGCACAGGGACAGGGAGGCCAGTGGGTGTGAGTGGCAACAGGACCTGGAACGCAGCACCTCCACATCCCAAGAGGCAGAGCCTTTTGCTGCCCCTCAGCTGCCACTCTGATAGGAGATGGAAAGGAGGGAAGGATGAGTGATTGGAAAAAAGGAAATAGGGGGAGAAGAGCGTGAGATGGGTGAATCAGTGGTTGAAAAGATGTTGGAAAGGGGTGGATGGGTGGATGAATGAGTGATTGAAGGAATACACGGTTAGAAGGAGCGATGGATGGCTAGCAGATGAAAAGCAGATCCATGGCTGTTTGAAATTTGAATTGTCAGTTGGAGGGGGCAGCTGGAAGGATTGATGGATAATAAAAGGGGATGGTTGGGGTGGTTGGTTGGAAAGAGATGGATGGAAAGAAGGAAGGGGGTATATGGATGGTGGATGGAAGGGAGTGGGTGGTTGGATGGAAGGGGATGGATGGTTGGACGGAAGGAAGGAAGGAGACGGTGGACGGTAGGTTGGGAGGTGGCAGATGGATACACTGGTTGGTTGGTGGAGGGACGTAGAGCTCATGTTGCTTGGCTGTAACCCCAGAAAACCCCTTGTGATTTCAGGAAGCAACAGCCCCCAGGGGAGCAACCAAGGAGTCAAAATCACCCCGGACCAGAAGAGGAGCAGCTTCTTCCGATGTGTTCTTCTGTGAGGAGTGCCGCCTTACTCTGAGCCTCGCTCGGCCCAGCTGACTGTGCCTGTCCTGAGTGAGCCCCTCACTCAGCCGGGGCCCTCCCCCTCCAGCACCCCCCGCCACGCCGCGGCCACTGGGCCCACGGCCACCGGAACACAATCGAGAAATCGTTTATCTTAGCAACTGCTCTTTTTCAACTCTGGAGATGAAATGAGTGAAAAGAACCTGCTGTCTTTCCTGCGACATCCACTGAATGGTTCCACACTGTGTGTAACTAGAGAGAGAGAGAGATGGAGTCGCGGCATCAGTAGCAGCCCACGCGGCAGGTCGCCACCTCTGGGCCTCGACAGCCAGAGCCCCACTGGGAAGCCGTCCACCATCCACGTCCCCCTGCGGCAGAAGCGAGGCCCCCCAGAGGCTGGCGATCACTCCCGGAGCGCCCGGCTCCACACGCCGAGCGCGATGACCCACGCCAGGCCAAGAAGCACCTGTCCTGCACATCCAATGCCCACTGTCACCTCTTCTCTCAGTTTCTGGACAAGGGACAGAAACCATTATCCCCACCCCCGCCCCGTTCCCCTCATCCCATCTCATTTTAACTGTCAAACCAAAGGGAAGCACAAATTAAGGAAATCCTGAGGAAAGAAGCATGGCGTGGCCTTTCCTGTTTACAGCCAGGTTTGGCCTCCTGCTCCAGCTGGGCCTCAGGCTCGGCCAGTAGGTCTCTCCCGCAGCCCCCACCTGAGCACTGAGGGGTCACGTGTGTGCCTCGGGGCCCACACTCAAACACTGTCTTCACTTGGCCCGCCCTCCGCCGGGGTGCCCGCTCCTCCTCCTCCTCCCATTGTCTCCAAATTGGACGTTCTTTCTGGAGATTTTTATTTTTCCAGATCCGTAGTGTCAGGAGGTGATTCCGTCTCTGATTCACAATGGCCGGCCCAGGTGATCAATCAGGAACACACACACACCCTTCCTGCGCTGAGAGCGCGGGGTGGCCTGCAGGGCCTGGCTACAGAGCAGTCTGGCTGGGTTTTCAACTGCCGTCGATGCCCACTGCTGTTTCAACAGCTCAAGTTCCCGGAGAGACGGCAGTCAGGACCAGGTCGCCAGGTCAGAGGGGTATCACCAGGGAGCCTTTCTCTTTCTTTTTTGAATTAAAACCAACATACCAGCAATAGTCTGCTCTCCCCTGGAAATCTCTTTAACCTGCTCTGTTTACGTCGATAAATGCACTTACAGAAAACAAACAAATTAAAGCTCATTTCAAAGCTAACGGATCTTTATGTCCGCATTTTCCGTGTAGGTACACGGATGTGGCCAGACTTTGGGCTCACAGGACACCTGCTATTTAAAACGCAGCCCAGGTCAGCAGGGGCCTCAGGTCTGGATGGGATCAGAGTGGAGGCGGCAGGCTAACCCAAGCTGGAGGAGAAGGTAGCCCCAAGCTCTGAGGAGGTGACACAATTATAAGAAGACTGACTTGGGAAACTAAGCTTCCCGGCACCCCGAAACACACATACACATACAGCATAGGGAGACAGAAGGCTCACTGCCAGCCTCTGCTGAACCCACTGGGTCCACGTTTACCCTACCATGCCGCCAGGCTTCTCTTGGTCCTTGCTGACACCTGTTTTGCCAAGCTGAGCACTCCACTGTGAGCCCCCTCCCTCACCTATCAGGAGATCCTGCTTCAGACCCACCACTCAGCCAGGGGCTGAGCCTCAGTTGCCTCATCTGCAAAATGGACAGTGTTGTGGTCTCCACCTTGCAGGATGGCTCTGAAAAGTCCATGAGAGGGCGCATCCCCCGCTAGCTGCTAAGGCCTCTGTTGTCATCTGATTCATTACCATTAGCATTGTTACTGTCTCCCAAGAGAAAGGCTCACCTCTTGTTTTACATCTTGTCTGACAGGGACGGGTCATCCAAGTTAACAGCTTTGAGCTGTAAGGTATTCTCCATAATGCCCCAAGTTTCCACCGGTCACTCCCAACCAGGTCAGGTGGGATCCTTAAGCTCCTCAGTCCACCTTGTATCGGCCTCTTGCTCAGAGAGTCATTATTTTTCCTTGTTTCTAAAGATGTTGATGAGGTGGCAGGTAGAGAATCCGCTTCTCAGCTACCATCTCTCCCCTGTACTGAGACACATGATACCTTGGCTCTTCTTAATAACAGCTTTTGTCTAGTCACTCAGTTGTGTCCGAGTCTGTGACCCCACGGACTGTGGTACCCCAGGCTTCCCTGCCCTTCACCATCTCCTGGATTTTTCTCAAACTCCACGTCCATTGAGTTGGTGATGCCATCCGGCCATCTCATCTGTCGTTCCCATCTGCCTTCAGTCTTTCCCAGTAACAGCCCTAGTGAGATGTGATTCATACACATAGCGTTCACCCACCACAGTGTGCAGCTCAGTAGTTCTGACTAGTCAGAACCATCACCACAGTTTTGGAACATTTTTATCACCTACTACCCGTTAGCAGTCACTCCCCATTCCTCAGCCCCCAGCAACCACTAATCTGCTTTCTGTCTCTGTGGATTTGACTGTCCTGAACATTTCATATAAATAGAATCGTACACTGTGACCTGCATCCGGCTGCTTTTACTCGGCATAGTTTTGGGGATCAGTCACGCGCTTCACGCCTTTTCACAGCTGGGTAATATCCTGCTGTGTGAGTGGACCACATCTTTTCTGCGTTCCCCCGTTGACGGATGTCTGGGTCGTCGCCTCCTTTTGGACACTTTGCCTGTCTGGTATGCAAGCCTGCCAAGTTTGTCCCTCCCCCAGGACGTTTCCCCTGCTGTTCTCTCTCCCGCCAGCCTCTCCCGCCTGTGGACTTGCATGGCATCAGTCTCCTCGTGGACCATAATGAGCTCCAGCAGGACGAGAACAGAATCTCTTTTGTCTTTGCCAGCATGTAGCGTGGTGCCCGCAGGTGGGGCTCGCCAGTGTCTGTGGAATGAACGAATGAATGATCGAATGGAGGCACTGGAGCACGAGCGTGAGAACCGTGAGGCCACGTGAAGCCCAGAGTTGACAGAGCCTGGCTGACAGGGCTTCCCCCAGCCCTGACGTCCACAGCCCAGCGTGTCCCAGGGCTGAGACTCCCTTGTGGGCACTGCTACCGGAGAGCCACGCCACACGGGGTCCACTGAATGTCACACCAGGATCCTAGAGTAAGGGGCTGACTTAAGGGGGTGGACAGGACTGTTAGCGCCCCCAGCCCTACTGTCTCCCTGCTGGTGCCCTTCTGGAATGTTCCTCTGAGGGCCATGTGCCTGTTCACAGGTTCAAAGACTGGTCACCAAGAGGTGGGGGTGATTCTGCTGTGATCGCCTCAGGGGAGGACTTGGCCTCTGAAAGAACACAGCCCCTCACAGCGTCGTCAGGGTGGCGCCCTTTGTGGTGGGGCCTCAGGGAGGGCCTGGAGACTGAAAAACCTCTTGTTTCTCGAGACTGAGCTTCATGCAAATGAGGTCCCCGATGGTCAGACTGTCTGTGATAAAGGTCTGTTGGTCGATTCTGTCCCTCCACGACAGCACTGCTCCTCTCCTCAAGGCTGGGAGCCCATCCATCGGGCCGGGGAAGGCATAGAGGATCCCAGAGGTGAAGTGAGGAGGCCCAGCTCACCTCTCCCTCAGCCAGGAACGCAGGCTGGAGAGTCCCCGTGTTCCTCGGTTGACCGCCATGCTGCAAGGCTGTCTCAGCTTCTCACCACGTGGCTAAGGAGGGCTGTCTGTGTGCCCACTTCACAGACGCAGAACCTGAAAGGGAGTCTGAGTGACTCACGCAAAGCCACACAGTGAGTGAGTGAGTGAGAATCCGAGCTCCACGCGCGCCCCTGTTTGAGCATGATGGACTCTAGGGCCAGCACCCCCAACCCCCGTCACGGCCCCTGGTGCGAGGGGCCAGCGGGGGGCTGGGGCAATCCCACTGGAGCCTTCAGTTGGGGGTGGGGGGGAGGCAGCTATCTAGACCAGCTGCACCAGGGCGATAGGTCGCAGGGAGGCCCCAGCTCAGCCGCAGGGATCGGGGCCGTTTCTGTCTGAGAAGTTCGCAGGAAGTGGTTTTGCCAGGGAGGGGGGAGGCGGCCAGCACACGTGGGCCTAGCTGACCCGTTAGCCGGGTTCCCACCCTCGGGACCCACAGGGTATGTGGGATGCCCTCAAAATGTCTTAGTTCTGTTTTGTTTTTTAATCAGGAAAAAAAAACTGGGTACAATAATAATGAGTCTATAAAATGTGTCCTGCCTGGCTGCTTTGGGCTTGCTGTCGACAGGCATACAGTGGAATGTCACATGGGTGCCTTGCTTGCTGCGCACAGGGGAGGGTCATGGAGCCCTGCTCACAGCGAGGCCTTCGCCTGTTCAGGCTCGGTCCTGCTGCCTCAGGCCCTTTGCTTCTGCTGTTCTCACCCTGCCCCCACCCAGAGCATTCTTCCCACACAGCAACCCCCCAGTCGACTCCAGCCTGCCCTTTCCTAGCCCTTCCTCCAGATCAGTTTGGCCTCCTCTGGGGGTTCTTGCAACACCAGCTCCCCCTTCCTAAGAGGCTGTCCACTTTAAAACGATGACATGAATCATTTCTCACCCCTCTTCGTTGCTTGCCAGATTATGAACACTGGGACTCTGTGTCCCCTGAGAATCTAGCCACACAATAGGTGTCAGTAAAGGTCTGTCAAGGTCTGGCTTCCCTGGTGCACAGTGGATAGGAATCTGCCTGCCAGTGCAGGGGACACAGGTTCAATCCCTGATCTGGGAAAATCCCACATGCTAAGAACCCACGAGGCCCGAGAGCTACAACTGCCGAGCCCACGCACTGCTGCTGTGGAAGGCTGCCCGCCCTGGAGTCCATGCTCTGCAACAGGAGAAGCCGAAACGAAGAGCAGCCCCAGCTCACCGCGACTGGAGAAAACCCACGTGCAGCAACAAAGACCCAGCCAAAAAAAATAGTAAAAAAAGAGAAAAAGACTTGTCAAGGTCTGGATGGAGGAAGGGTGTCCATCCACCTGCACACAGTGCAGCGGCTCAGCTGGCCCTACAGACGGGCAGGGAGGTGGGGGTGGGTGGGGCCAGTTGGTGTCCTAGTCCCCGCCCAGGGCTCACCTACTTAAGGAAACAGGAACCACTTGGGGCAGAGTGCCCCGCCCTGCTGACGTGCAGACCCTAAACCGAAACCCAAGGCTCCTGTAGTTGATGAGGCTCAGCCAGAGTGAGGGCCTTGGGCCCCGCAGGGGTCTCCAGGTACGTGCCTATTTCTGTGCCCACCGCATGCTGGGTGAAACTGGGGCCCCAAGAGCCTCAGCCTCATCTCCACCCTTGAGGAGATAACACATGGAAACCAGGCTGGAGCAGAAGGAGAGCCAGAGCTGGCGGGGTCCAGAGAGGCAGGACGAACCTTCTGGGGGCACTGGTAGGTGACCATTGGAAAATAGAGCTGGAATTTGGAAAAGAGCATCCCTGACAGGGGCACAGCCAGGGCAGAGACATAGAGAGGAGAGAGAGAGCTTGGTCAGTGTGGAGCAGAGGAAGGATGTGGGCGATGAGGAGGTGGGGGAGGCTCCAAGGCCGTGGTCAGGAGCTTAAAACTTAGTATGACTTCACTCATCACCCTGCACCCTCCCTTGTGCCACCCTCTCAGTGCCAGGTGATGCTGGGGACTCAGAAAAATCCCAAAGAACCTAGCCCTGGACCCGATCCCCAAGAGCTCCTAATATGGAGAGACAGAACCAGACACAGATGTTCCATGAAGCAAGGCTAAGCCAGAGGGGGGAATGATAGGAAAGATGGAAGACAGAGATGGATGCCAGGGCTTTGTCCTGGAGAAGAGGCAAGAAAGCTGCCTGGAGGAGGGATATTCTTGCTGGGTCTTGAAGGATAAGTAAGAGTTCTCCTAGGTAGCAAAAAGAACAAGCCTGTGAATACTTCCTCATTCTAGGTCACTACTGGATTCATGAATATTCATTATTATGCATACATGCTGACCTCTGTGCTAACTCAGGCAATTGCCATCATTAGCCTCAAATGGCAGATGACAGTTCAGGCACAGGGAGGTCGAGTGAGATGCTCGAGATCACACAGCCAAGTGGGAGAGCTGCGGTCTGAGCCCAGGTTGTCTGGCTCTGATCAGGCTCAGCTGATTTATCACCGTGCTTTATTAAACATCTCTTAATAGATTTCCTTACTTTCACTCACTACAGAGTTTCTTTGGGTTCTTCCCCAGAGGGTGTGCTTGGCATCTGTCTTCTGGCAAGAGAAAGTCATATTGACTGGGTTGATAAACACACCCTCCCTGTAGAAACAGCTTGGTAACAAAGACCTTCTGAGATACTGAAAAATCAGACACGTGGGGGACGGGGGAGGGTTGAACTCTGGCGTGGGCACAGAATGAAGGGTAAGAGTGAAGGGTCATGTGTGGACAACCAAGCAACCAAGCAGGGCACAACCCTTCGGCTGGTTTTTCACTGACTTAATACCATTTTGCGAATTGCTGCTGTTTGCTTTCTGTTTTCCAGCTCTGTGCCATTGCCTCATGAAGTCCACTGGTACCTGAGCTTAAAACTGTTGAGAATGTGTGTGACTAGTCATGCACTTGTCAAGTTATAGCTGTGCCATCTGTAGCCACCACCCTTGGTGACACCAGTGGCAGAAGCAGCCGTTTGGGGCCTCATCTCTGTAGTGTTTAATGAAACCATGGCAACATTTTATGACACCCACTGTGTACCTGCTATCTCATTCATTCACTTATTATTTTGCCTTCTCTACGTCCCTCCTGGGAAAGTGACAGTTACTAAATTTAATCTTTACGTAAATTCGGACTTCCCTGGTGGCTCAGGTGGTAAAGAATCTGCCTGCAGTGCAGGAGACCAGGGTTCGATGCCTGGGTCGGGAAGATCCCCTGGAGAATGGACTGGCTACTCGCTGCAGTATTCTTGCCTGGAATACTAAATTCTATCCAATCGCTGAATTCCATCCAGCTCCATTAGACAGAGGAGCTACCGTCCATGGAGTCGCAAAGAGTCAGACACGACTGAGTGACACAAACTTGGTTCTTAAACGGTGATTGTTTAGTCGCTCAGTCGTGTCCAACTCTTTGCAACCCCATGGACTGTAGCCCACCAGGCTCCTCTGTCCATGGGGTTTTTCTAGGCAAGAATACTGGAGTGGGTTGCCATTTCCTTCTCCAGGGGATCTACCCTATCCAGGGACTGAACCCAGGTCTCCCTGCATTGCAGGTGGATTCTTTACCAACTGAGCCACCAGGGAAGCTCTAAACTTCAGTACACGTATGTATAAAAGGGGCTTTCTAATATTCGTAGTAATGGTACACATAATAAGAATAAAAGGAAAAGGAAGAATCCTTGGGAGGGGGTTTTAGGGGATGAGTCAGTGAATGAATGTGCTTTAAGTGCCAATACATAGTAGGTGCTCAAGAAACAAGCATCTGTCTTCTGGCAAGAGAAAGTCAATATTGACTGGGTTGATAAACACACCCTCCCTGTAGAAACAGCTTGGTAACAAAGACCTTCTGAGATACTGAAAAATCAGACACGTGGGGGACGGGGGAGGGTTGAACTCTGGCGTGGGCACAGAATGAAGGGTAAGAGTGAAGGGTCATGTGTGGACAACCAAGCAACCAAGCAGGGCACAACCCTTCGGCTGGTTTTTCACTGACTTAATACCATTTTGCGAATTGCTGCTGTTTGCTTTCTGTTTTCCAGCTCTGTGCCATTGCCTCATGAAGTCCACTGGTACCTGAGCTTAAAACTGTTGAGAATGTGTGTGACTAGTCATGCACTTGTCAAGTTATAGCTGTGCCATCTGTAGCCACCACCCTTGGTGACACCAGTGGCAGAAGCAGCCGTTTGGGGCCTCATCTCTGTAGTGTTTAATGAAACCATGGCAACATTTTATGACACCCACTGTGTACCTGCTATCTCATTCATTCACTTATTATTTTGCCTTCTCTACGTCCCTCCTGGGAAAGTGACAGTTACTAAATTTAATCTTTACGTAAATTCGGACTTCCCTGGTGGCTCAGGTGGTAAAGAATCTGCCTGCAGTGCAGGAGACCAGGGTTCGATGCCTGGGTCGGGAAGATCCCCTGGAGAATGGACTGGCTACTCGCTGCAGTATTCTTGCCTGGAATACTAAATTCTATCCAATCGCTGAATTCCATCCAGCTCCATTAGACAGAGGAGCTACCGTCCATGGAGTCGCAAAGAGTCAGACACGACTGAGTGACACAAACTTGGTTCTTAAACGGTGATTGTTTAGTCGCTCAGTCGTGTCCAACTCTTTGCAACCCCATGGACTGTAGCCCACCAGGCTCCTCTGTCCATGGGGTTTTTCTAGGCAAGAATACTGGAGTGGGTTGCCATTTCCTTCTCCAGGGGATCTACCCTATCCAGGGACTGAACCCAGGTCTCCCTGCATTGCAGGTGGATTCTTTACCAACTGAGCCACCAGGGAAGCTCTAAACTTCAGTACACGTATGTATAAAAGGGGCTTTCTAATATTCGTAGTAATGGTACACATAATAAGAATAAAAGGAAAAGGAAGAATCCTTGGGAGGGGGTTTTAGGGGATGAGTCAGTGAATGAATGTGCTTTAAGTGCCAATACATAGTAGGTGCTCAAGAAACAAGTCAATTTCAATCCTGTTGCTCTGTCCATCCTGGAGGACTTCTCAAAGGAAGAGGCACCATGAACTGCATGAATGAAGTGAAGGTGGGAAGTGGACCACACTTGACTCTCCTTCCTCCTCCCCATCGCCAGGTCAGCCCTCAGCCCTGGAAGCCATGACTGAGGCCAGAAGGCGGCCCCCACCGCTGCCTCCACGACTGGACTGGTTCGTGCAGACGCAGGTGGACCAGCTGACCTGTGAAGGGGTCCCTGAGTGGTTCCATGGTGCCATCTCAAGAGAGTAAGGACACAGCCACACCTTCCACCCTGCCCTTCACCTTCTTTCCTGGTCTACCCCACCCTAGGCAGGTTTTGACTTTAGGATCGTGGGCTCAGCTGCGCTAAGTGAGTTAAGAGGGTTAAATTCTGCCTCCTCCATGGACTCACTATGCGACCTTGGGCAAGTTACTGGACCTCAGCTCTCTCTATACACGTGGCCACCAGAGCAATCCTGCCAGGGACCTGACAGGCCCCTTCCCCTCCCCTCGCTCAGGCGGGGCTGCAACCTCACTGCGTCAGTGATGGTGAAATGCAGCTTCAGAATCTTTCTGAACACAGTGCCCCCCAGACAGCTGCTCTCAGTCCGTCAGGGCTTAGCCAGAATGCACTCTCTATACCCGAATGACCTCCTAGGACACGAACAAATCCACCTAGTCACCCCCCAGGGGCTAACTCTAAATAGCGAAAAAACCTTTATTGCCACATTCTAAATGCAGGAAGTTGAGGAAACCTTGTGGAGGCCACAGAAAGGAGGAATTGGGCATGGTTCAAGTTCTGGGGTGCACAGCAGGAGTATAATGTAAGCCATACACTGTAATCTTACGTCATTTTAGTAGCTTCATTAAAAGAGGTAAAAAGAAGTGGAATTAACGTTAATCATATTTTTTTATTTAAACCAGTATATTCAACATGTAATTAGCTCTAAGTCCTTAAAATCTGGCATGTACTATATGCTTTTAGTATATCTCGATTCCTACCAGCCATACTTCAAGTGCTCAGCAGCCACACGTGGCCAGTGGCCTCTGTAGTAGATGTTAGTTACTCAGTCGTGTCCGACTCTTTGTGACCCCACGGACTGTAGCCCACCAGGCTCCTCTGTCCCTGGAATTCTCCAGGCAAGAATACTAGAGTGGGTTTCCATTTCCTTTTCCACTATAGTAGATAGCTCAGGTCCAAAATCCCCCTTCTGTCTCCTAGAAGGCTACCTCTCACTAGGTGTGAACCCAGGATAATAGTAATAATAACAGTGAGCAGCTTGTGTGTTCCTACCAGCTGGCAGTTCCCATATTCACGCCATGTGCATTTCATCTGTCCTCCCATGGGCCCTGGGAGTTAGGGTTTACTTTCCCCTTAAGGAAGCTGACGGTCAGAAAGGGACTGACCCTCCCCAGGGTCACACAGCTAATGAAAAACAAATGCATTTAAAATCAAATGCATCGGGGGACTTCCCTGGTGGTCCCATGGCTAAGACACCGCACTCCCAATGCAGGAGGCCCAGGTTCAATCTCTGGTCAGGGAACTAGATTCCACAAGCCTCAACTAAAGGGTTCTCAGGTCACAACAAAGATGGAAGATCCCGTGTGCTGCAGCTGAGACTGGTGCAGCCAAATAAATATATAAAAATATTTTAAAAAATTTTTTAAATCAAAAGCATTTGAGAATAGCTCCTGCTTTACTACCTGTGACACCTTGATCTACCCAAAGCTGTCTTTGATTTGCCTTCCAGTTGTTGGGAAGGTAAGCAGGGGCTGTGAGAAATGGTCAAGGTCATCAGAGACTTCCTACCACCTCTGGGAGAACATCCTTGTCTCTGAATATCCCAAGGTCTGAAAAAAAAAACAAGCAAAGAAGTGATTTTAAGCGGTTTGTTCACTTAGAAAATGGAAAACCGTATGTAAAATAGATGACCAGTGCAAGTTTGATGCATGAAGCAGGACACCCTAAGCTGCTGCTGTGTGATGGCCTAGAGGGAGAGGGTGGGGAGGGAGGAGCAGTATTCAGGATGGGGACACATGTGTGTCTACGGCCGGTTCATGCTGATGAACAGCAAGAACATCACAATACTGTGAAGTAATTAGCCCCCAGTGGACAGAGGAACCTGGTAGGCTACAGTCCGTGGGGTCGCAAAGAGGCGGACACAACTGAGCAACTAAACCACCACAATTATCCTCCAGTTAAAATAAATAAATGCAATTTAAAAAAGAAAAGCACAGA
>SJYC01120014.1:0-72346 GCA_006408675.1 Madoqua kirkii
CCTCTGCAGCCAGTCCCTCCCACCAGGAAGTTTCTACAAAACTCATCCTCATTCACCAGAGGGCAGACAGAATGAAAACCACAATTATGGAAAACTAACCAAACTAATCACATGGATCACAGCCTTGTCCAACTCAATGAAACTATGAGTCATGCCCTGTGTAGGGCCACCCAAGATAGATAGGTCATGGTGGAGAGTTTTGACAAAATGAGGTCCACTGAACAAGGGAATGGCAAAGCACTTCAGCATTCTTGCCTTGAGAATCCCATGAACAGTATGAAAAGGCAAAAAGATATGACACCGAAAGATGAACTCCCCAGGTCGGTAGGTGCCCAATATGCTACTGGAAGAGAGTGGAGAAATAGCTCCAGAAGAATGAAGGGATGGAGCCAAAGCGGTAACAATGCCCAGTCTGGAGGTGAAAGTAAAGTCAGATGCTGCAACAAACAATGTTGGAAAGGAACATGGAATGCTAGGTCCACGTGTGCTGTCCTGCGCTTAGTCGCTCAGTTATCGCCGATTGTTTGCAACCCCATGGACTGTAGCCCACCAGGCTTCTCTGTCCATGGGGATTCTCCAGGCAAGAATATTGGAGTGGGTTGTCATCCCTCCTCCAGGAGATCTTCCCAACCCAGGGACTGAACCCAGGCCTCCCACACTGCAGACGGATTCTTTACCATCTGAGACACCAGGGAAGTCCGTTAATCAAGACAAGTTGAAAGTGGTCAAACAGGAGATGGCAAGAGTGAACACTGACCTTTGAGAAATCAGTGAACTAAAATGGATGGGAATGGAAGAATTCAATTCAGATGACCATTATTATCTATCACTGTGCACAAGAATCCCTCAAAAAAAAAAAAAATGGAGTAGTCCTCATGGTCAACAAAACAGTCCAAAATGCAGTACTTGGGTGCAATCTCAAAAATGACAGAATGATCTGTTTGTTTCCAAGGCAAACCATTCAGCATCACAGTAATCCAAGCCTATGCCCCAAGTATGCCCCAGTGTCACAGTAATCCAAGCCTGAAGAAGCTAAAGGTGAACAGTTGTATGAAGACATTCAAGATCTTCTAGAACTAACATACAAAAAAAGATGTCCTTTTCATCATAGGGGACTGGAATGCAAAAGTAAGGAGTCAAGAGATACCTGGAGTAACAGGCAAGTTTGGCCTTGTACAAAATGAAGCAGGGCAAAAGTTAACAGAGTTTTGCCAAGAGAACGCACTGGTTATAGCAAACACCCTCTTCCAACAACACAAGAGAGAACTCTACACATGGACATCACCAGATGGTCAATACAAAATCAGATTTATTATATTCTTTGCAGCCAAAGATGGAGAAGCTCTATACAGTCAGCAAAAACAAGACCAGGAGCTGACTGTGGCTCAGATCATGAACTGCTTATAACAAAATTCAGACTAAAATTGAAGAAAGTAGTGAAAACCACTAGGCCATTCATGTATGACCTAAATCAAATCCCTTATGATTATACGGTGGAAGGGACAAATAGATTCAAGGGATTAGATCTGATAGACAGAGTGCCTGAAACTATGGATGGAGGTTCATAACATTGTATGTGAGACAGTGATCAAAACCATCCCCAAGAAAAAGAAATGCAAAAAGGTGAAATGGCTGTCTGAGGAGGCCTTACAAATAGCTGAGAACAGTAGAGAAGCAAAAGGCAACGGAGAAAAGGAAAGATAAATCCATCTATATGCAGAGTTCCAAGAAAGAGCAAGGAGAAATGAGAAAGCCTTCTTAAGTGAACAATGGAAAGAAAACGAGGAAAACAATAGAATGGGAAAGACTAGAGGTCTCTAAGAAAATTGGAGAAACCAAGGGAATATTTCATGCAAAGATGGGCACAATGAAGGACAGAAATGGTATGGGCCTAATAGAAGCAGAAGATATTAAGAAGAGGTGGCAAGAAAACACAGAAGAACTATACAGAAAAGATCTTAGTGACCTAGATAACCACGATGGTGTGATCACTCGCCTAGAGCCAGATATCCTGGAGTGCAAAGTCAAGCTGGCTTTAGGAAGCATCACTGTGAATAAAGCTAGTGGAAGTGATGTATTCCAGCTGAGCTACTTTAAATCCTAAAAGAGCCGCACTCAATATGCCAGCAAATTTGGAAGACTCAGCAGTGGCCAAGGACTGGAAAAGGTCAGTTTTCATTCCAATCCCAAAGAAGGGCAATGCCAAAGAATGCTCAAACTACCACACAATTGCACTCATTTCACATGCTAGCAAAGTCATGTTCAAAATTCTCCAAGCCAGGCTTCAACAGTTCATGAACTGAGAACTTCCAGAAGTATAAGCTGGATTAAGAAAAGGCAGAGGAACCAGAAATCAAATTGCCAACATTCACTGGATCATAGAAAAAGCAAGAGAGCTCCAGAAAAACACCTGCTTCTGCTTCACTGGCTACTCTAAAGCCTTTGACTGTATGGATCACAACAAACTGGAAAATTCTTAGAGATGGAAATGCCAGACCACCTCACCTGCCTCCTGAGAAATCTGTATGCAGGTCAAGAAGTAACAGAACCAGACATGGAACAACAGACTAGTTCCAAATTGAGAAAGGAGTACGTCAAGGCTGTATATTGTCACCCTGCTTATTTTAACTTACGTGTAGAGTACGTCATGCAAAATGCCGGGCTGGATAAAGCACAAGCTGGAATCAAGATTGCCAGGAGAAATATCAATAACCTCAGATATTCAGATGATACAACCCTATGCCTGAAAGCGAAGAGGAACTAAAGAGCCTCTCAATGAAAGTGAAAGAGGAGAGTGAAAAAGCTGGCTTTAAACTCAACACTCAAAAAACTAAGATCATGCCTCTGGTCTCATCACTTCATGGCAAATAGAAGGGGAAACAAAGGAAACAGTGATAGACTTTACTTTCTTGGGCTCGAAAATCACTGCAGACAGTGACATCAGCCACGAAATTAAAAGACACATGCCGCTTTGAAGGGAAGCTATGACAAACCTGGACAGCATATTAAAAAGCAGACATTGCTTTGCTGAAAAGGTCTGTATAGTCAAAGCTATGGTTTTTCTAGTAGTCTAGGATGGGACAGCTGGACCATAAAGAAGGCTGAGCCCAGAAGAATTGATGCTTTTGAACTGTGGTATTGGAGAAGACTCTTGAAGAGTCCCTTGAATACCAGGGAGATCAAACCAGTCCATCCTAAAGGAATTCATGGGAAGGACTGATGCTGAAACTGAAGCTCCAACACTTTGGCCACTTGATGCGAAGAGCTGACTCACTGGAAAGGACTGTTGCTGGCAAAGATTGAAGGCAGGAGGAGAAGGGGACGACAGAGATGGTTTGATGGCATCATGGGCTCAACGGATATGAGTCTGGGCAAGCTCTGGGAGATGGTGAATTACAGGGAAGCCTGGTGTGCTGCAGTCCATGGAGTCTCAGCGAGTCAGACACAACTGAGACTAAACAGCAAAATAGGGGTAACAGCTATCCCTCTTTAACCGAACTGTAACAAGTGGAAAGTGTTGAAAGAGTGGAAAGAATGGAAAGTGTTCATCACTCAGTCATTTCCAACTCTTTGTGAACCCATGGGTTGTAGCCGCCCAGGCTCCCCTGGCCATGGGATTCTCTAGGCAAGAATACTGGAGTGGGTAACCATTCCCTTCTCCAGGGTATCTTCCCCACCCAAGGATCAAACCCAGGTCTCCTGCATTGCAGGCAGATTCTTTAACATCTGAGCTTCTAGGGAAGCTTGGTGGCTTAGACAGTAATGAGGGCTAAAAAGAGGCAAATATACAGAGCAGGACACACATTAGGTACTCAGTTAGTAGCAAGGGACTCATCATTCTGTCACTATTCATGTCTCAGTGGCCAGAGGACCAGCCTTGCTTATCTGGGGTAGAGGAAGGAGGTCCTCTGGGCATGAAAGCCACAACAGTAACAACAGCACACAGTTACTGAGCACCTACTGTGTGCAAGGAACTGCTCTAAATTCTTTACATGTACTAGCTCAAGGTCAGTCAAACTTTCTTCTGCCAAGGGCTAAATGATTGATATTTACACTTTGCACAATGACTCAATGTCACCTTAAAGCTCAAAAGAAGCTGTGGACACTGTGAACACAAATAGGCATGGCTGTATGTCAATAAAACCAGCAATGGACATGGAAATCTGAGTTTTATATCACTTTCATGTGTTGTGGAGTGTAATTTTTTCCCCCAACCATTTAAAAATGTAAAAACCATTCCAAGCTCACGGGAGACATTAAAACATTTCCCATGTATTCCCACCCACCCCCTGTATTAAGTCATTTAATCTATGCTGGATCCCCTGGGGAAGGAAATGGCAACCCACTCCAGTATTCTTGCCAGGAAAATCCCTTGGACTGGCAGACTACAGTCCACGAGGTCACAAAAGAGTCAGACACGACTGAATGACTGAACAACAACAATCCTCCCTAGAGCGCTGATTCTCCCTAGGGTTGCCAAGTACAGCTGTCCAGTCTGTTCACTGCAAAATGTTCAGGCAAGTGAGAGCTGAAGTTCCAACCATGTTCTACCCAAAGAGCTGTGTCCACCCACAAGAGGTGTCCCCAGGGTTTCTAATTAGCCCCATTCAAAAGACACAGCCTGAGGCCAGGGAGGTCAGGAAAATTCCCCAAGGTCCCAAATGAGAAAATGGAGGAAATTTAACAGAGTCTGTGGATCTAATCCGTGAGCACTCCTTTCATACATGGGAATGGACTGTGCATGGTGGCAAGGAATATCACCTGAGGAAGTCTGGTGCCCGAAGGATCATGTTCTGGAAGTCTTCCAGGGACAGCCGCCCGTCGTGGTCCCCATCGGCTTCATCCAGCACCTTCTCACATATCAGGCTCACCTCTTCAGTGCTCAGCTCCCCCCGAGTCAGCTTAGTCACCGTCTGCTCCAGGTCCCATGCACAGATGTAGTCATCATTGTTAAAGTCTGCAAAGCAGGACAGGTGGGGACATAGGGGGTGACTAGACAACAGGGACAGGCAGGCTGGGCCAGTGGTGAATATATCTTGTCCACACATGACAAAGGAATAAACTGAGGCACTGGAGGAACCCAAGACCCTGGGCTAGTAGCCAGATCTTGCTTTGGAATTGGGTAGGTAACTGCTAGGAGGTCATTAACTCACTCAAGTATTAACAAGCACTTGTGAACGTGAACGTGAACGTGAAGTCGCTCAGTCGTGTCCAACTCTTTGTGACCTCATGAACTGTAGCCTACACGGCTCCTCTGTCCATGGGATTTTTCAGGCAATAGTACTGGAGTAGATCGCCATTTCCTTCTATGTGTCAATCTCTGGAGGCCTAGATGGTAAAGAATCTTCCTGCAATGCAGGAGACTCAGGTTCAATCCCCAGGTGGGGAAGATCTCCTGGAGAAAATAGCTACCCACTCCAGTATTCTTGCCTAGAGCATACCATGGACAGAGGAGTCTGGCAAGCTGCAATCCATGGGGTTGCAAAGAGTTGGACACAACTGAGAGACTAACATTACTACATGTCAAGCGAGTGATAATTGTTTTCCATTCATTCCCTCTTTCAATAAGTATTTATTGAGTGCCTACTTTGTGCTAGGCACTGTGGTAAGTTTTCATTCATTCATTCAACAAGTATCACGTGCCAGAGACAGATGGCAAACCAAACACTGTCACTGCTCTTGGGTCTCTTCAGAGAGAAAATCAACAAGATGTGAACAGATGAATGAACAAGAAGTTAAGCAGCACTGCTCCATGCTAGGAGAGAAATTGCACGTGGCATGGGGAGTAAGGCCGGGACTACTGTGGCCCAAAATATCAAGGTAAGAAGGAACTAGGGAAAAGGTATTCTAGACAAAAGGCACAGCAGAGGCAAAGGCCCAGAGGCAGAAAGGGTTTGATGTGTTGGGGAGACAGCCAGGCCAGTGTAGCTGGATGGAATTAGCAAAGGGATAGAGTGGAGGGGGAGGTACCAAGGTGGGGTGAAGGACAGAGCCAGGCAGGGCCTCAGAGCCCTTGGTGAGACATATGTGATGGCCATGCAGTCCCTGACCCAAGACCTGGGTTCGTTCCCACTTCCCCACCCTGGGGTCCGTGCACCACCATAAATTTTAAAAGCGTAGTAGGCTTTGAGGTCACGGGGAGCCATTTCACTCATCACAGAAAACATGTCCAGGAAGTTGTCCAAGGTCATGTGGCCATCCCCATCCTCAGAGAAGACCTGGGCGATCCTCTGACGGAAGGGGTTGTCCTAGAGACAGGAAATCCATCCCTTACCAGGTTTCCTGGGGCTCCGTGTGGTTTCACCGTCAGCCCCCACCTTCCTGGGAACCTCTGAGTACCCTTCACCAAGACTCTCTTCCTCCTATGATCCCTGGAGGGTACTCCAGACAACTCCAGTCTCCTCCTCTATGGCCTGGGTGCCAGTTAACCCCCATTCTGGCCTCAGAGGCAGTCACATGACCCCAGTGAGGCCAATCAGGGATTTCCATTCACCTGGCAATGGCGATTGCCTCTAGGATGATCATGTGACTCCAGATGGCCAATCAGAGGCTCCCTTGGGAGAGTTTCTAAACAGTTGGGGTGGAGGAACCTCATTTCTGCTTGTTGCAGAGCTGATGGGAGGAAATCTGGAGCAGTTGGTGTTTCCCTTCACTACCTCAAGGGAACAGGCTGCCGAGCCTGAAGACTCTTCCTGGGAGAAGCTGAATTATGGAGGGGGATTCTGAAGCACGGCACTTTCTGTCCCTCTTGAATGAGGCTTCTAACCTTGTGATAAAATAATCTCTATTCTGTCACCCCACAAGTCCCCTCCAGAGTCACAAACTAGTGTCAAACATCCTGCTGAGAAGAATCTGTCTTTAACGGCTTCTACTATGAAAAAGAAGAACTAATGTTCCTGAGTGGGCTTCCCAGGTGGCGCAAGCGGTAAAGAACTTGCCTACCAGTGCTGGAGACATAAGAGACGCAGGTTCAGTCCCTGGGTTGGGAAGATCCCCTGGAGGAGGACACAACAACCCACTTCTAGTATTCTTGCCTGGAAAACCCCCATGTACAGAGGAGCCTGGTGGGCTTACAGTCCATAGGGTTGTAAAGAGATGGACATGCCTGAAGAGACTCAGACGTACTCAGCGCAATGTTCCTAAGTACTTGCCATGGCACAGGCCCTGTGCTAAGCCCTTTACCTGCATTATCTCATCTCATCTCATCTTTCCTACAACACAGTTTGAATTGTGTTTCTCTCATGTCCTAGCTGTGTGATCATAAATAAGTGTCTCAACCTCTCTGAAATTCAGTTTCTTCACCTGTAAAATAGAAATAATAGAAATACAGCAAGGGACATCCCTTCTATTTTTTCCCATGCCTGCCCCAGGGCCCCAGGCATACCTTCAGCTCAGGCATGCTGCCAATGAGCTCATAGGGCACCTTCACATCAGGGCAGCTGGTATAGTCGAGAGGGACAAGCTGAGGGGCCAGGTCCTGGTAGCGATAGAAGAGCCTGGTATGGGGAGGGAAACAACGAGAAGGTCTGGGAGATGAGTGAGGGTGGGCTTGTCTCTACTCTCTCACTTTCACAGATGCTTACTCTACAATGAAGGATGCTGAGCATCAGCCCTGGGCCCAACCCTCACACACAGAGACAGCTTTCTCTCCCTAGGGACAAAGCCAAGGTAAAGAGAGGACTCCAGGGACTTCCCTGGAGGCCCAGTGATTAAGAATCCACCTGCCAATGCAGAGGACACAGGTTTGATCCCTAGTCTGGGAAGATCCCCAATGTCGTGAGGCAACTACTGAGCTCATACACCACAACCACTGAAGCCCACACATCTGTGAGCCCATGCTCCCCAGAGAAGCCACTGCAGTGAGAAGCCCGCGTATCACAACTAGAGAGTAGCCCCTGCTCACCAAAACTGGAGGAACCTGCCCAGCAACCAAGACCCAGAGCAGCCAGAAAATCAATTAATTCATTGTTCTCAAAATGTTAAAAAAAAAAAAAAAAAAAGAGAGAGAGAGAGAGAGAGAGAGAAGACTCCAAAGCTAGAGGAAACTAGAGTGGGGAAAGTAAGCCAAGGAGAAGGAAGGACTTCCTGGAGGAGGGGGCATGGGTGCTAGGTGCTGGGCTTTGAAGCACAAATAAGAGCTCCCAGGCAGATGGGGTTGACAGAAAAGAGAGTGCTTAAGGCAAGGTCATCTCACATTGAGCATTCAGAGACTCTGAGTGAATCTACAATTTGCTGGACATCATCACACTGTTGGCAAGACCCTCATCCTCACACTTTCCCTCTCTCCCTCCATTATGGGGGTTGCAGTTCCCTCAAGGCGCCAGAGACAGTCTAATATTCAGGTTTTTCCAAGGGGTAAATGAAAGGCATTTTGCAAAACAGAGAAGGCCATACACACTGCCTAGATGGTGGGGTCAAGTGCCCTTGCCTGGTGATACTGTACCGTCACTGGAACATGTTGAGCAGGCCCCTTGTACAGACCATCCTTGATGAGTCAGAGATCCTGAAGTTCTTAGGGACGTCTCAGAAGGGGATAGAAGTCTCTGGGTCATATGATGGCTAGGAACTGGAAGAGGGGGTATCTGGAACTTCACTGCTGGGTCCCTTCAGAGAATAGTCTGGGTTTGGGTTTCTATATGGTCTCAAGTAAGGCTCTCTTCCCCTTCTCCCCCTTTCTGCTCAGTAGGTCTGTGTGAGAAGCAAGAAGCTTGAGACACACAAAATTTTAGCCTCAAACTCTTTGGGGCCCTACCCACCTGCCCAGGGCTCTGAGGTCAGCCTCCGCTGTGTGAGCCTCAGTTTCCCCATCAGTAATCTGATCATGATGGTCAGGGTGACCCTGTGGACTGTCCTCGCCCAGACAGTGGGGCTTACTGGTGGAAGTTCTGCCCATCAATAATGGACATCCTGCACCCACACAATTGGGGTCTTGGCCCCGATCACTCTGCAGTCAAGCCCCAGCCAGCTTGGGTTTCACAGGTCAAAGTTCATGGGTCCGGAATCTGGATAATGGCTCCATGGGCTGAGTAATGCTGTAGGATAGCCCTCCATGCCCGTCTCACTCACACCAGGAACCTGCAGCAGCCTGGGGCCACCTCTTTACCCTCTAACCTTGCTGTCAACCCACCTGCCCAGAGCTGGCTCTAGACTCTGCTCCCTGGAGACTCTGTTCTCACTGGATCTCAGGGGGAAGTGTTGATCCATATCACCCCTGCTCACACACTCTCTATGGCTCCCTGTCACCTTTAGGAGAAAGCTCAAGCCCGTCAGCCTAGAGGTGTGGCAATAGGACCAGAGTGGACTTCTCAGCAGCCTTCTTATCTCTGCATGCATCCACCAACTGAGCACACGATTCCCCCATTAAGCATCGAGCGCAAATTGCAAAGCATATAGAAAGTGCCCAGCTCTTCTTCCCTCCTTCCTCAGACTGACCTCATGATTTCCTTTCTCGTGAAGAAGGTGCAGTCCTGTGGGGAGAGATGTTGGCTTAACCCAGACCCTGCCTGATGCGGGGGGTGCCTCCTTCCTCTCCCCCAACCCATCACTGGCTGAATCCACACACAGAGCCACCCCAGGACTTCTTGCTGACTGTGCCCCCCATTCTCCGCCCAGGATGAAGGGATGCTGTCCCCATTTCTTCAGCCAAGAAAACAACCAGGCTGCCAAACCCACCGATGGCTTGGTCCATCATCCCTACCTGATAAGCTTCCAGTTGCTCATGAGTGAAGACTGTTTGCTTGTTGCCCATAGTGGAGACCTCTGCCTGGACTCTGGAACAGGCTACTAAAGCCCCGCCGCCCTGATCTCCTCGGGGCCACACCGGTTGCCAGGCTGCTATTCACCAGTGTCTGGGCAAATCTCCCTGCCCTGGCTGTCACCCGCCCACCCTCCTCATCACCCCCAGCCTGGGTGAGACTCAAGTTACAGCCAAGCTCTCTGGGCAACGGCCCGAGTATATGTCCACAGCCATCAGGGCAAGGAGAAGGGCTCAGGGAGGTCACAGGGCAGCCCTCAGTGGGGAGACCACACTTGCCATCACCAGTGAGACTGGGGGTGTGGGGCATCTTTGAGAAATGGGCAGGGTGGTGGAGCAGCTGCCAGCACACTTCAGGTCAAATTCCAGCTCTTACCCACTAACTGTGTGGTCTTAGGCAGGTCACCTGGCCTCTCTGAGCCTTGTTTGTAAGATGGAAATTATATTAGTACCTTCCTCACAGAGTAGTAAAGAATCTGCCTGCCAAAGCAGGAGACTTGGTTTCAATCCCCGGGTCGGAAAGATCCCCTGGAGGAGGAAATGGCAACCCAATCCAGTATTCTTGTCTGGGAAATCCCATGAACAGAGGAGTCTGGTGGGCTACGACCCATGCGGTCACAAAGAGTCAGACAGGATTTAGTGACAAAACAACAGCAACATAGAGTTGTTCTGAAGATCTAATGAGATCATTCACTCAACTCCCCCAACCAAAAAAAAAATATTTTCAACCATTGAATTTAAGCCAGTTCTAGACACATGATAGTGAACAAGCTAGACAAGGTGTGCATTGGCGGTGATGATGAGCATGATGCATGGCTCGAGAAAAGCAGCCTAATGTCTAAGTTTGGGTTAAATTAACAGCATAGCTCTTTATTGCAGGACTTGTCCGACCCTTTAATATGTTAATGTGCACCATCTGTTCTCAAGGGGTAAATTCAGTAATTTCCCCTACATATTGAGTGAATTTCATTCCAAGAGCACGTTCTTAAGTCCAATTCATTCATTAAGTCCAACAAAGTTAGTCGAAGCACTCAACTAATACAATTGGCTTTTTGTACTGTTCATACAGTAATAATACTTTTCACACAAATAGTACATAGAAAGCAAACACACAAAATAAAACATTTCAAATCCTACAGTACAGTACCTTGAAAAGTACAGTAGTACAGTGCAATAGCTGGCATACAGGGTCTGGCATCACATGAACAGTCAAGAAGAGTAACCAGCTGGAGGAGGGAGAGGAGGTGAGATGCGGTAAAGCCGAAGGACTATCAGCAACAGGAGATGGAGGGCAAGCTGCAGTTTCACTCCCGTCTGACATCGATGGCACCGATTCTGATTCCTTGCTGGAGCCGACGCCTGTTCCCAGCTTTGAGTCTGTAACTTGAAGGTTCTATGTAGAGAACTTATGTACAACATAGCAGCTGCCAATGTTATTAAGACCCAGAATCCTCTTGGGCAGAAAGTTTGGGAGTCAGTTGCTCCCAGCCTGGTACTCCCTGCCCTTCTCACTCAGGATCTAGCCTCCTTCCACTTTCCTCTCCTGCCTGTCCACTTCCAGCCCCACACCCTAGACTCCCTGAACCACCCTTGAGTCTTCGCCTTCCCTCATCCCTGCTTTCCATGGCATGAACCATCACAGTTCCTCCCACCAGGCTCCTCCGGCCCCTGCCTCAGCTTCCAAGTATGTGAAGCCATCTTATAAAATATGACTATGATCAAGCTTTAAAGAACCCCTGAGGATGATTTTTTGGGGGGGAAAAATGACAATACCGAGTATTGACAAGGATATGTAGCAACTAGAACTCTTATACATTGCTCATGGTGCTGCAAAATGGTACAGCCACTCTGGAAAAATGAGTTGGCAGTCTTTTTAATAAAGTTAAACAGACACATACATGACTTTCCTTGGCATTTGCCCAGAGGACATGAAAACCTCTGTGTACACAATAACCCATGTGTGCCCACAAAACAGAGACATTTGCCAATCACATAACTGGCAAGGGACTGGTCACCAAGCTACATAAAGAACTGTTACAAGTCTACCAAAAAAAAAAAAAAAAAAAAGGAGAAGGAAATGGCAACCCATTCCAGTACTCTTGCCTGGGAAATCCCATGACAGAAGAACCTGGCAGACTACAGTCCATGGGGTCGCAAGAGTCAGACACTACTCAGGGACTACACCATCACCACCATCACAATAAAAAGGCAAATAACCCAAGTGAAAAATGGGTGAAGGTTAAGGGGAGGGAGAGATGAATAAGCGAAACAGAGGGGATTTTTAAGGCAGTGAAACTACTCTGTATGATACTATAATGATGAGTCTGCATCATTATACATTTGTCCAAACCCACAGAATGTACAACACCAAGAGTGAATTCTAATTTAAAACGATGGACTCTGACTGATTATGGGTCAATGTAGATTCATTAATTATAACAAATGCACCACTCTGATAGGGGGTGTTAGTAACTGGGGAGGTGGTACATTAGTAGGGCAGGAGATGGAAGGGAAGTCTCTGCACCTTCCTCTCAGTTTTGCTGTGAACTTAAAACTGCTCTAAAAATATCTATTAATGCAAAACAAAACAGTTAAAGGATTTGAATAGACGTCTCTCCAAAGAAGATATACAAATGGCCGATAAGCACATGAAAACATGCTCCACATCACTAGTCATTAGATAAATTAAATGCAAATCAAAACCACACTCACTAGGATGGCTATAAAAAAAAGGGGGGGCACACAATAAGCAGTGTTAGCCAGGATGTAGATATATTGGAACCAGCATACACTGCTGGTGCGTGTTCATGCGTGTGTGCTGAGTCACTCAGTCATATCCAACTCTTTGTGACCCTCTGGACTAGAGCCCGACAGGCCTTTCAGTCCCCGGGATCCTCCATGGAAGAATACTGGAGTGGGGTGCCATGCCCCCTCCAGGGGATCTTCCTGACCCAGGATGGAACCCACATCTTCAGTGTCCCCGGCACTGCAGGCGGATTATTTACCACTGACCCATCGGGGAAGCCATCACACGCTGACGAAACTGCAAAATTATGCAGCCACTTTGGGAAACAATCTGTCAGGTCTTTAAAAAGTTCAACTTAGAGTTACCATATGACCCAGCAATTTTTACTCCTAGGTGAAAAGAATTGAAAATCTATGTCCTCATAAAAACTTGTACGTGAATGTTCACTGCAGCTTTATTCAAAACGGACAAAAAGTAGAAACCACACAAACGGCCATCAGTCAGTGAACGGATAAAGAAACTGTGGTCTATCCATACAGTGGAATATTATCCAGTCATAATAGGGAACGATGCATTGATTCATGCTACATCGCGGATGAACCTCAGAAACATTATGCTGAGTTAAAGAAGTCAGATACAAAAGGCCACATGTTGTATGATCCCATTTATCTGAAATGCCCAGCACAGGCAAATCCACAGACAGAAAGCAAATTCACAGTTGCCAGAGGCGGAGGGAGGGGGCGTGGGGAACGGCTGTCAAGGGCAGAGGGCTCCTTTCAAAATTTGTACTTTACGTTTGCCTGTGCTGGGTCTTTGTTGCTGTGGGCAGGTTTTCTCTACCTGTGGCAAGTGGGGGCTACTCTTTAGTTTCAGTGTGCAGGCTTCTCACTGAGGAGGCTTCTCTTGTTGCTGCTCTCAGACTCCAGAGCGCAGGCTCAGTAGCTGTGGCCCAAGGGCTTAGCTGCCCCACAGCATGTGGGATTCTCCCGGACCAAGGATTGAACCCGTGTTGCAGAATGCGTCAGAATCCCCTTCCTTTTTAAGGCTGAATAATATCCCATGCTATGGATCTACCGTGCTTTGTTCATCTATTCATCCACCCATGGAGACCTGGTGTTCTTTCATTCACGTTTGGCTATTGTGAATAACACTGCTGTGAACACGAGTGTGCACGGCAGTTAGGTCCTTTGTTCTGTTGCAGGATTCCACATTGTGTTTAATCACCATGTCTCCTTAGGCCCCTGATCATCAGTCTGTCATTTGGGGTTTGGGGAAGTTTGGTGGTTTTTTTTTTTTATTACTTTGATAGTCTGGCTCAAACTAGTCAATCCTAAAGGAAATCAACCCTGAATATTCATTGAAAGGACTGATGCTGATGCTGAAACTCCAAAACATTGGAGTTCCACCTGATGTGATGAGCCAACTCATTGGAAAAGACCCTGATGCTGGGAAAGACTGAAGACAAAACAAGAAGGGGGTGGCAGAAGATGAGGTGGTTGGATGGCATCACCAACTCAATGGACGTGAATGTGAGCAAAGTCCGGGAGATAGTGAAGGACAGAGGAGCCTGGCGTGCTGCTGTCCACGGGGCTGCAAAGAGTCAGACACGACTTAGTTACTGAACAACAACTACAGCAGCCTTGAGGCGTACTAGTTAGATCCCTTGTAGAATGGCCCTCATTTTGATTTATCTGATGCTTTCTTATGATTGGACTGAATTTATGGGTTGGTGGGGGAAAGACCTCAGAGGTGATGTGCCTAGCTCGTTGGAACTGAACCAGACTTGGGTCTGACCCCCTGCCTGCAGTAAAGCCAATCCAATGACACCAGATTGTCCAGAAGGAAATTTCAGCGTTTATGGCAAGGTGCCCAATGCAGAGCCAAACAAGAAGAATGGGCAGCTCTTGTTCAAAAGACCTGAAAACCATGATGCTTTTCAGGAAAGGGTTTTTAAAAGCAAGGTGAAAGAGCAACTCACAGGGTGAATGATCAGCTCTTGTATGTCCTTTGCATTGGCTGGTGGTGAGGTATCAAGGTGGCTATTTGGGGGAATCTCGATCCAACCAGTCTGGGGTTACCTGTTTGTGGGCAGCATACAGTTAACTTCTTCCACCTGCTGGGGGTTTCAATATCTGCTGTGTGTGCTGTGCTTAGTCACTCAGTCGTGTCTGACTCTTTGGGACCCCGTGGACTGTAGCCCACCAGGCTCCTCTGTCCATGTGGATTCTCCAGGCAAGAATACTGGAGTGAGTTGCTGTGCCTTCCTCCAGGGGATCTTCCCAACCCGGGGATCTTCCCAACCCAGTGATCAAACCCAGGTCTCTCGCATTGCAGCCGGATTCTTTGCCGTCTGAGCCATTAGGGAAACCAAAACAGCTCAATTAGGGCTTGGAATATCATCTACAGTTTTTGAGGAGGAACTAAAGGTCTTTTACTATGTCAATGACTAAACTATTACTATTTTGTTTGCTTGACTGTTCTCCTTTCTTTCTACATTTTCTTACTTCTCTGATTAAGTAAGGGGTTCTGTCTCAGGCAAGGCCCTACAGGGTCCTGCTCAATTTCATTACCATGTCATACCAGGGATTACTTTTTTTTTTAATGTGAGCCTTTTTTTTTTTTTAAGTCTTTACTGAATTTGTTACAATATTATTTCTATGTTGTGTTTTGGTAGTTTGGCCATGAGGCAGGTGGGACCTTAGCTCTCTGATCAGGGATTGAAACCACACCCCTTGCAGTGGGAGATGACGTCTTAACCACTGGGCCACCAACAAAGTCCCACCAGGGGTTACTTGAGGGCTATACCACGTTACCAACAACTTTGTCTTGCTTGGAAGGCACTATTTTCATGTTTTCCCACCATACCATATGTGTTTTTCCCCCTTTCCATACCTTATTCTTTGAAAACAACGCAGACTGTCTTAAAGAAATGTTCCTTGCAAGAGTCCTTGATAGCAGAGGGAGATGCCATGTGATAAAGCAAAGATATTGACAGCCTGGAAAAGCTGTAAAGTGATTTTGAAGACTATACTCTGAGGACGGAAGACATTGAGGAAGCCCTAACTGATTCATTGTATTCTCTCTGTTTGTAGACAAAGCAGCAGTTATATGATGAAAATCTTGAGACTCTTTAAGAGGATATAAATTAAGGGGTGGTGGTCTAGTCATTAAGAATCTGCCTTACAATGCAGAGGACTCAGGTTTGATCCCTGGTGGGGGGAACTTCGATTCCACAAGCCTCAGAGCAGCCAGGCCCACGCACTGCAACTACTGAAACACACACGCCCTGGGGCCTGTGAGCTGCAGCTACTGAGCCAGCCTGCCACCACCAAAGAGTCCATGCACCACACCCAAAACCCTGCACAACTAAGACCCGACAAAGCCAAACACAAATGAAAAGAAATGCAATAAAAAGTTTAGGTGATCAAAAGCATTGTGTCATAGCTTATTTGCCACGTTTACCCCCTTAGAACACAAATTATCAGTGAAGTTAATACTACCCTCAAGAGGATGAAAATTGGTTCCGGACAGTGGGGGACAAGAAAACAAATATTTTAATAGGCCACAAAGTGGCCCTCCAAAGCTTAAACCTCCCTGACAAAATCTTAATTCATCAGTATTTAACTTCCTCTTTAAATTAAATTAAAATGGTCTCTTTAGGAGGTAATAATGGGGAGTAAAGGTAGAGAAACACTTTCCTAAGATTTATAAAGTAATGAATAATATTTAGATGAGAAGATTTATAAAAGTAATCCTCTTATTTGAGAGGATAGCCTCATAGTGGGTGACAAAGGCCGAACACTCAGTATGCACTGGATTACATTTGTGCCTCAGTTTCTGTACCTATTAAAATTTGGATGTTAATTAAAACTAAAATTAGGGTTAGGGTTAGGGTTTTATTAATATATAATTAGGATGATCAAACCAGTCAATCCTAAAGGAAATCAGTCCTGAATATTCATTGGAAGGACTGATGTTGAAGCTGAAATTCCAATACTTTGGCCACCTGATGTGAAGAACTAACTCATCACAAAAGACCCTGATGCTGGGAAAGATTGAAGGCAGGAGGAGAAGGGGACAACAGAAGATGAGATGAGATGGTTGGATGGCATCACCGGCTCAACGGACATGAGTCTGAGCGAGCTCCAGGAGCTGGTGATGGACAGGGAAGCCTGACATGCTGCAGTCCATGGGACTGCAGAGAGCTGGAGACGACTGAGTGACTGAATTGAACTGAGGATGATTTACATAAAAGGGTGAGTGCGAGAGTAAATGAGGTTATCCATATGAATTCATATGAGCATTACCTGTTGTAATCATCATTCTCATTTTATAAAAGAGAGAAGAGAAATTCAAAGTCAGGCCACTTGTTCCAGGGCACACAGACTTGGAAGTGACAAAAAGGGGGCTCCTAAGCCGCTGGGTTGTCTAGGGGAGAACAGATCTTCCCACCTGAGTCTGTCCTGTCCCTCCCTGAGAAGTTGGTGGTACCTGGTTGCCCCCATCCGCTGTTCCTTGGCGATCTCGTTAACTCCAGCTAGCCAAAGGGTAAGCCTGTGGCTGGAAATTGGGCAGTCGTTTTCTGCCCCCTGCAGGTAGAATAGGAAAAGGCAGACATCTTGCCCTCTTGCATCAGGCCCCCTCTAGATTTACGGGAGCAGGCTTCTTGCTTCTTTTCACTTTTTCTCCCTCTCCACACTGTAATCCCCTCCCAAAAAAGTCCCTGGCACAGTTTGGGCAACAGAAATACAAATTTAAATGCGTAAATGCAGATACTCTTGGACTCAGCAATTACACTGCTACAGATTCAGTTCAGTTCCAGTTCAGTCACTCAGTCGTGTCTGACTCTGCGACCCCACGAACTGCAGCACACCAGGCCTCCCTGTCCATCACCAAATCTCGGAGTCCACTCAAACCCATGTCCATCGAGTCTGTTTTGCCATCCAGCCATCTCATCCTCTGTCATCCCCTTTTCTTCCTGCCCTCAATCTTTCCCAGCATCAGGGTCTTTTCAAATGAGTCAGCTCTTCGCTTCAGGTGGCCAAAGTATTAGAGTTTCAGCTTCAACATCAGTCCTTCCAATGATCACCCAGGACTGATCTCCTTTAGGATGGACTGGTTGGATCTCCTTGCAGTCCAAGGGACTCTCAAGAGTCTTCTCCAACACCACAGTCCAAAAGCATCAATTCTTCAGCACTCAGCTTTCTTCACAGTCCAACTCTCACATCCATACATGACTACTGGAAAAACCATAGCCTTGACTAGACAGACCTTTGTTGGTAAAGTAATGTCTCTGCTTTTTAATATGCTGTCTAGGTTGGTCATGACTTTCTTTCCAAGGAGTGTCTATCAGCCACTGTTTCTACTATTTCCCCATCTATTTGCCATGAAGTGATGGGACCAGATGCCATGATCTTCGTTTTCTGAATGTTGAGCTTTAAGCCAACTTTTTCACTCTCCTCTTTCACTTTCATCAAGAGGCTCTTTAGTTCTCTTCACTTTCTGCCATAGAATTGTATCATCTGCATATCTGAGGTTACTGATATTTCTCCCGGCAATCTTGATTTCAGCTTGTGCTTCCTCCAGCCCAGTGTTTCTCATGATGTACTCTGCATAGAAGTTAAATAAGCAGAGTGACAATATACAGCCTTGAGGTACTCCTTTTCCTATCTGGAACCAGTCTGTTGTTCCATGTCCAGTTTAAACTGTTGCTTCCTGACCTGCATACAGATTTCTCAAGAGGCAGGTCAGGTGGTCTGATATTCCCATCTCTTGAAGAATTTTCCACAGTTTATTGTGATCCACACAGTCAAAGGCTTTAGCATGGTCAATAAAGCAGAAATAGATGTTTTTCTGGAACTCTTGCTTTTTCCATGATCCAGCAGATGTTGGCAATTTGATCTCTGGTTTCTCTGCCTTTTCTAAAACCAGCTTGAACATCAGGGAGTTCATGGTTCACGTATTGCTGAAACCTGGCTTGGAGAATTTTAAGCATTACTTTAGAAAGAAATGGCAACCCACTCCAGTACTCTTGCCTGGAAAATCCCATGGACCGAGAAGCCTGGTAGGCTACAGTCCGTGGGGTTGCAAAGAGTCGGACATGACTGAGTGACTTCACTTCACTTTACTAGTGTGTGACATGAGTGCTATTGTGTGGTAGTTTGAGCATTCTTTGGCATTGCCTTTCTTTGGGACTTGAATGAAAACTGACCTTTTCCAGTCCTGTGGCCACTGCTGAGTTTTCCAAATCTGCTGGCCTATTGAAGAATTGGCAAACTTGCTGAAGTTGAAAAAAGTGGAGAAAACCACTAGACGATTCAAGTATGACCTAAATCAAATCCCTTATGACTATACAGTGAAGTGAAGTTGCTCAGTCGTGTCCAACTCTTTGCAACCCCATGGACTGTAGCCTACCAGGCTTTTCAGTCCATGAGATTTTCCAGGCAAGAGTACTGGAATGGGCTGCCATTGCCTTCTCCAGGGGATCTTCCCAACCGAGGGATGGAACCCAGGTCTCCCACGTTGTAGGCAGACACTTTACCCTCTGAGGTACCAGGGAAGCCCATGACTATACAGTGGAAGTGAGAAATAGATTTAAGGGACTAGATCTGATAGACAGAGTGCCTGATGAACTATGGATGGAGGTTCGTGACACTGTACACGAGACAGGGATCAAGACCATCCCCAAGAAAAAGAAATGCAAAAAAAGCAAAATGGCTGTCTAAGGAAGCCTTACAAATAGCTGTGAAAAGAAGGGGAGCTAAAAGCAAAGGAGAACAGGAAAGATATTCCCATTTGAATGCAGAGTTCCAAAGAATAGCAAGGAGAGATAAGAAAGCCTTCTTCAGCAATCAATGCAAAGAAATAGAGGGAAACAATAGAATGGGAAAGAGTAGAGATCTTTTCAAGAAAATTAAAGATACCAAGGGAACATTTCATGCAAAGATGGGCTCAATAAAGGACAGAAATGGTAGGGACCTAAAAGAAGCAGAAGATATTAAGAAGAGGTGGCAAGCATACACAGAAGAACTGTACAGAAAAGATCTTCACAACCCAGCTAATCACGAAGATGTGATCACTCACCTAGAGCCAGACATCCCGGAATGTGAAGTCAAGTGGGCCTTAGAAAGCATCACTACGAACAAAGCTAGTGGAGGTGATGGAATTCCAGTTGAGCTATTTCAAATCCTGAAAGACGATGCTGTGAAAGTGCTGCACTCAATATGCCAGCTACAGATTCAGGCCACTTGCAAAAGTCAGGTAAAATTTATGGGCACGTAGATGGTAATTGGAGAGGGACTCAGCCACCAGACATGCAGCTTTGAGAAAGGTGGGGTAGAAGTGTACCTGCTTTCTTGTGAAGAGCTTTGAGACATTTTGATAAATGAAAAATCAGGGACAAAAATAAAAGAATATCACACAGATATATATAGGCATATACACACAGGTGGCTCAGCAGTAAAGTATCTACCTACCATGCGTGAGATGTGGGTGCCAACCCTGGGAAGTTTCCTGAGGGAAGGATACAGCAACCCACCCCAGTATTCTAGCCTTGGAAATTCCATGGCCAGAGGAGCCTGGCAGGCTACAGTTCATGGGGTTGCAAAGAATCAGACATGACTTAGTGACAATACAACAACCAACACACATTTCTGTGCTGTAAAGAATCAAAATGAACGTGTTAATCAGTTTGGAAGGAAACGGAAAGTTTCTACTCTTTTGCTTGTTTTTCTACTCTTGTTTTCCTTTTGCTTTCTTTCTTTCAACTTTTTCTGTACTGCATGGTTTCCTTACATGGAGCATGCACGTGTGTGTGTGTATGTGTGTGTGTGTGTGTGTGTGTGTGTGTGTGTATACATACATATATATTTATTTTTAATGTTAGAAAAAATTATGGGAGATTTTAGGTTTCTTCCCTGTTTTCCTCAGTATTAAAAATGAAACAATAAAAAACTTTAACTCAATACATGAAAAGAAAAAAGAAAATAAACCCAAAAAAGCAGTCATGATATTCTGATAGAGAGAAGAGTCCAAGAGAAAGCAAACATGGAGTTAGATCCCATTTTTACTTTTTAAAATTAGAGATGAGACTGTAATAAAGAAATCAACACAGCAACAGATTTTTTTTTCCTTAGATGGGTTCTACTGTCTTCTTTGGGTTTTTCTATATTTTTTAAATTACATATTCCACAGTTATGTTTGTGTATCTTTTGTAATCTGATAAAAAAAATAGATGCACAACACTGTGAACATATTCAGTGCTAATGGGTTGTGCCAAAGAATTGATGCTTTCAAATTGTGGTGCTGGAGAAGACTCTTGAGAGTCCTTTGCACAGCACGGAGATCAAACCAGTCAATCCTTAAGGAAATCAACTCTGTGTATTCATTGGAAGGAATGATGCTGAAGCTGAAACTCCAATATTTTGGCTACCTGATGCGAAGAACTGGCTCATTGTAAAAGACTCTGATGCAGGGAAAGATTGAAGGCAGGAGAAGGGGACGACAGAGGATGAGATGGTTGGATGGCATCACAGACTCCATGGATATGAGTGTGGGCAAGTCTGGGCACTATCCGGGAGATAGTGGCGGGCAGAGAAGCCTGCTACTGCTGCTAAGTTGCTTCAGTGCTGTCCAACTCTGTGCGACCCCATAGACGGCAGCCCACCAGGCTCTCCCGTCCCTGGGATCCTCCAGACAAGAACACTGGAGTGGGTTGCCATTTCTTTCTCCAACGCATGAAAGTGAAAAGTGAAAGTCAAGTCGCTCAGTCGCGTCCGACTCTTCACGACCCCATGGACTGCAGTCTACCAGGCTCCTCCACCCATGCGATTTTCTAGGCAAAAGTACTGAAGTGGGGTGCCATCGCCTTCTCCGAGAGAGGCCTGGTGTGCTACAGTCCATGAGGTGGCAGAGTCAGACACGACCTAGTGACTGAACAACAAAACAACAAACAAGTTACAATGCTCGTGAAAGGGTACAATTTAAATGGGTGCATTTTACTGTCTATAAATTGTACCCCAGTTAAATCGATTTTTAAAAATATTTTAAATACCACAAAAGTATTTCACATACTATCCTCCTTTACCTGAAAAACTAACGATTACTTATACGGTTTACAAAATTAGTTTATCCATTGAACCCTCAAAATACGGCAGTGACAGATAACAAAATATCCAAATACGTGCGAACCACTCAAGAAAACGTTGCTGCGCTGTGCTTAGTCGCTCAGTCGTGTCCGACTTTTTGGGACCCCATGGACTATGGCCCATCAGGCTTCTCTATCCCTCGGGATTCTCCAGGCAAGAATACTGGAGTGGGTTGCCGTGCCCTCCTCCAGTGGATCTTCTCAACCCAGGGATGGAACCCAGATGTTGCAGACAGATTCTTTACAGTCTGAGCAACCTGGGAAGCCCCAAGAAAACGCTGGGTTTTAGGAAATACGGGCTGTGTTCAATAGGCTTCCCGGGTCGAGGCGCCCAAGGCGGGGGAAATCGGGGGCTGAGCCAGAGTCGGCAATATTGGCAGGAGACGAGTTGCAGTGCCTGGGACGAGCTTGACTCTCCCGGCCAGCTGCCCGGAACCCGGAAGTGTAGTTTAGGTCAAGATTCTAAGACCGCATGCGCACCGCCTAGAGACCAATAAAAACGAAGGGAGGCGGGCATGGGGGAGGGGCTATCATGCCGGAAGTGTGGCATTTTACGTCGTGAACTTTCCAGGAGGCCATGGAGGCTTACGAGCAGGTCCAAAAGGGACCCCTGAAGCTGAAAGGCGTCGCAGAGCTCGGAGTGACTAAGCGGTAAGTCCTGAGGTCCCAGGAGACCCTGTATTCTCTTCTTTAAGCCTCTCCCTGAGACCTCCGGGTGTTGCCCTCTGACGCGCCGTTATCCACCTCTCCTACCCGACTCATCTTCTAGGAAGAAGAAAAAGAAAGACAAAGACAAGGCGAAACTCCTGGAAGCGATGGGAACGAGCAAAAAGAACGAGGAGGAGAAGCGGCGCGGACTGGACAAGCGGACACCGGCCCAAGCGGCATTCGAGAAGATGCAGGAGAAGCGGGTAAGGCGGGTGGGAAGCCTCGGGATGCCCCTCATCGCGGGTCGGGGTCTCCCTGGATGGATTCAGAGGCGAGACCCGGGACGCACGGGCGAGGGAGAGCGGTCAGAGAGGACCTTAATTCCGGGGAGAAGATAGTGCGTAAGAGAGGAAGAGTTCACGGTGGCAGGACAAGAAGGTTCTTCGGCCGGAGTGAACCACAAAGGGGAGAGACGGAGATCCAGGTTTAGATTCCAACGCTGTCGCTCATTTGCTCCGTGACACTGGGTCAGTGACTCACCGCTTGGTGCCTCAGTTTCCACAAATATAAGGGTCAGGATAATGCTGTCTCCTGAGAGGGGTGGAAACGTTGCATGAGGTGACGTGGATAAATGGCACTTCAAGCACTGGCATAAGGTCAGTGCTCAGTTGTTCGCAGTTGACGTTAAATGAGAGTACTCGCTGCTGTAAGTCACCACAAAGTGTTTCCTGACAACTCTGGCAGCTTCAAATATGTTGTATTTTCAGGCTCTGATGAATGAATTTTCTTCATGTTAAATATTTAATAAATTCGGGTGATGGAAGGATAGGTCAGCGTGGGATAGGTAAGTTCTGCCCGTTATATTTGGGGGAGGGAGTAATCAGACTAGGTCCCCTGGTTCCTGCTGGGATGCTGTTTCCTTCCCCACCTACCCCCTCAAGACAATTTGGCAATGTTTAGAGACTTCTTTTTTTTCTTTTTTTACAACTTGGCTGTGTTGAGGGGTGGGGAGGGGTGCTGCTAGCGCTTGAGACAATGTGCGCTCCGCCCCCCCACATCCAGCAAAGATTGATCTGGCCCAAAATGTCATTAGTGCCCAGGCTGAGAAACACTAACCCTGGTCTTGGTGATTTGGTCCAATAATATCAGCAAAAGTTAACTCATTCCTTCCAGGCCTAATGGAGAAAGAGACAGAGACAACTCACTGGCTTTGACGAGATTGCATCCCATTCTGTCCCTGCTGCTCTTGGTGATGTAACTCTGGGTGAACTGGCTCACCTCCCACACCGTCATTTCTTCATCTCTATAATGGACTCAAGTCCCAACCTCAAACCTGTAGGTTTGTGGTGAGGATTTAACAAGTGAATGTACTTAAGCCGCTTCCTTAAGGTTCTAGTCAGAGGCAGGGCTGGGATTTTACTGCTGGAGTTGGGATGGGATGGGAGAGAGAGGCTCATCCAACTGTCAAAGTGACCAATAATGGCCCCTCAGAGGAGGGCAGTCATAGTGGAAGTAATGGAAGGTATCAAGTTTGGGATAGGTTTTGAAGGAAGAAAAGCCAGATAAGCTGATGGGTTGGGTGTGGGCTGAGAAAGAGGAATCAAGGATGATCAAGATTTTTGGTGGAAGAAGCTGGATGAATGGAGGTACTGGTTTACTGAAGTTGGAAGGACTATAAGTAAAGCAGGTTTCTATAAAGTGGGGGAGCAAGATCTTAGTTTAAGGATTTCTTGGGCTTCCCAGGTGGCACTGTGGTAAAGAATTCACTTGCCAGTGCAGGAGACATGGTACCAATATAGGAGACGTAGACCCAGTCCCTGGGTCAGGAAGATTCCCTGGAGTAGGAAGTGGCACCCCATTCCAGTATTCTTTATATATATATAATTTTATTTATTTTTGGCTGTAATGGGTCTTCACTGCTGTGAGGGCCTTTTGTCTAGTTGTGGCCAGCAGTGGCTACTCTTCCTTATATTGTGAGGGCTTCTCATTGAAGTGGCTTCTCTTATTGCCCCACTCCAGTATTCTTGCCTGGAAAATTCCATGGGCAGAGGAGCCTGATGGGCTATAGTCCGTGAGGCAGCTGAGCAACAGAGCGTGCATACACACGCACGCACACACACTCTCCAATGGTTATGAATCTGCCTTCCAGTGCAAGGGACGTGGGTTCCATCCGTGGTCAGGGACCTAAGAGCCACATACCTTGCAGCAGCTAAGCCTGTGTGCAGTAAGGCAGCGTGCATGGCAGTGAAGACCCCGAATGCCGCAACAGAGACCCAGTGCAGCCAAAACAAGAAAAGATCTTGGTTTTAGAAGTTAAACTTGAGTGCCCGTTAAAAATTCAAGTAGAGAATCCTCATGGACATTCCTTGATAACCTGAACCTGCAGTTTGGAGGAAAGGTCTGGGTAGTTGTTCTGGGGCTGCATGAGATCCTTCGATGAGGCATAATGACAGAAGAGGTCCAGGATCAGACCTGTGACGATCAGAGGGTGGGAGAGACGAAATTGCAAAGGAGCACAAGCCAGAAGGATACCAGGAGAGAGCACGTTCTTAGGAGCTGAGTGAAGAAGGTGTTTCAAGAGGAAGAAGCGGGACTTCCCTGGTGGTCCAGTGGTTAAGCATCCATGGAACTAAGATCCCACAGGCTGTGGGACAACTACACCCAAGTGCCACAACTAGAGGGAAAGACCGAACACCACCATTAAGAGTCCACCCTCACACAGCCATAAATAAATCTGATTTACCCTGAATTCCTTAAAAAAAATTTTTTTTTTTTAATTAGAAGTGATCAACTGCACTCCGAGACGTTAGTTGCCGTTTGTGATGGGGGGCAGAGGAAGACTGATTTGAGGGGATCCAAATGGGGTTGGGGAAAGGCAGGGGTGGAGACAAGGATTTGAAAGAAGTCTCAGGAGATTTGCTGTGAAAGGGAATGGAGAAACTCCTCCAGCTGGAGGGGTAGAAGATCAAGGTGAAATTTTTGTTGTTGGAAATGAAGTACTCCTGAGGGTTTTGTTTGACGGAGGAGAGGGGCGTGGGGGAGCAGGTGCAGGCAAAGCGAGGACAGTTGGGGAATTCGGATTCCCTCATGGAAGAGTGTTGGATTGAGCACAGTGGGTGTTATAGGCTGGAAAGCTCCTAGAAGGAAGGCTCCAGCCTGGTGGAAAGGGTCCAGGCTTGGCATCTCCAGCTCCATCACCCACTCTTCACTCTGGCCCTGGTTTTTTCTCGTCTATGACGTGGGGTGTGTAACAGCACCCATGATAGCATGTGAATTGGGTGCATGGTGTGGGAGGAGGGAGGGTAAAGCCCCATCAAGTGCCTGGCATTGGTGACAGCTGGTCAAGTCAGCATGGCCTCCTGTGAGGAGACATGGACCCCCTGGGCTCACAGCAGGAAGGGGCGGGGATGGACAAAGCAGAGACTTGAGAGAGTGGGCGGGGGAGGGGGAGTGTCAGCTAGGTGGGTGCCAACTGCATACAGAGGGAGATGAGGAGGCAGCAAAGGAGATAGCACGGTGGCAGTCTACAGTATATCTCAAGCTTCCCCGGGTTGACTGGATTTAATTGGGTGCTGGTTCTGCTGGCCTCCCTGGGAACCTGCTATAGCCAGATGGCAGCTGGAGCTGGAGCCCCAGCCAGGCTGGAACATCCCAGATAGCTTCACCATGGCATGTCTGGTACCTCAGTGCTTCTTCCAGGACATTCCTCCCCACACGTCATCTCATTCTCCAGGTCCTTTCTTTCCAAGAAGGTCATCAGACTGCCCTCATGATGACTAGCCTCTAAAACACAGAGCAAAAGCTGCTAGGTCTTGTTATGTTTTCAGCACTGGCACTGAATTCTATTAGGTAAACTGTGTCACAGGACCAGCCCAGAGTCAGCATGATAGGGGACTGCACCAGGGCAGCAGTACCAGGCAGCTGGGTTCATTTGCAGGGGAGGTGGGGAGCACCACAGCGAGTTGGCCAGTGAGAGCTGGGTGTGGCCCCAGGTCAGTCTGACTTTGCATCCCATGCTTTTAACTCATACCAGGTACCACTGGTGTTAAGCAAGGAATGGGGGAGGGCATGGTGGTACAGGATGGATGTTCCAGAATTATGCTTGGCAAGGTGATCTGGATCTCGCAGCCCTCTTGACACTGTGTACCATCACTCAGGAGGCTCAGTGGTAAAGAATCTTAACTCCAGTACAAAAGATACAGGAGACACGGGTTCGATCCCTGGGTTGGGAAGATCCCTTGGACAAGGAAATGGCAACCCTAGTATTCTTGCCCGGAAAAATCCCATAGACAGAGGAGTCTGGTGGGCTATAGTCCATGGGGTCGCAGAGTCGGACACGATTGAGCACGCACACACTGTCACTCAAGCTCCTACTCTGTGTCACGCCCTTCACCTTCCTCATTTATCATCCTTCCTCAGACCCCTTCTGAGACTTTCCTTTTTCTGCAAACTGGGAAAGCAGTCAATTGCCCAAGGATGCAGGAAGCATATATCCAGCTCCCACCAGTCTCTCCTTAAGTCAATGGTATTATGTCTCCCATCACTCAGACCAAAGGGTATCTGGTGTGAGTTCCTAGTGGGGCATGTTATGGCCAGGTATCCCTGTTGGACCCTCCTGAGTGGAGTCGAGGGAGGGGCGGGGTGTATATCCTGAGACTTCCAGCCCTACTGAGTGTGAGAGCCAGGCTGGCCCGGGCTCTTGTCTTCCATCCAGTGCTGGCCTGGGCTGCACCAAGCATGTGACTCACCTCCAGTTCTCTCCTCTTTTCAGCAAATGGAAAGGATCCTGAAGAAAGCATCCAAAACTCAAAGCAGAGAGTAGAGGTAAGTCACGTGCTGGTGGGGAAGACTGGGCCACTTAGGGAGCCTGGCAGAGGAGCATTGGAGTGCTGGCAGATCTACCCAACCTCCCCAGGGTCAGGGCATCCAGAAGGCCTGGCAGGGTGGATTTGAGAGGGGGTGGGGGTTCACTGAGGAGAGAGAGAACGTGGAGAAAGGGGACTGGGCACTGCTGACATGGCACTCCCCTCGGCTTTCCCAGGACTTCAACAGACACCTGGACACGCTCACGGAGCACTATGACATCCCCAAAGTCAGCTGGACCAAGTAGCAGGCCCACCCTGGGAACCAAGTGGCATCGAGGAGGAGCAGAAGGCAACGTCGTGGCTATGTTTGGGGCCTTTGGTATTTTCAGAAACATTCTTGGGCACACATCCTTGCGTCTTCTGCTGAGACAGTGCTTTTCAAAGCTGTGTGTCCTCATTCTGGAACTTGATTAAAGTAAGACTGTCCTTTTCCTCAGTTTTGATTTCTCAGTAGCGCATAGAAGAGAGACCTCTTTAGTTTGAAAAGTTTATCCAGAGATGAAGGTTATTTCTGGGTAAGTGCCATGGAAAAGTGTTCTTAACCCCAAATTGCTTCTGACTCTTCGACAGCCAGCCAGCTGGCTTTGCATGGATAAAACTGACTCCAGAGAACAAAGAGCTGATGTAGTCGCGGCCCTGAGCACGTGCATCCCTGTAGAGCCCTGCACCGCCTGCCCTTTCTAAGTTCCTTCTAGCTTGGTGCTTGTGCTCTCCTAGGGCCTGGAGAAGCCACTTGGAGCTCTGTAGCCTTCAGACTGCTTCCTCAGCCACCTGGCCAGTGAGGCAAGACAGCCTGGGAAACAGAACCACCACCTAAGGCACCAGTGGAACATACACCTTGTCCCTTTCTGATCCTGTGGCCAGCGTGTAGCCTCTTCTCCCAGCATCCCCATTCCAGACATGGGTCTAGTGGGTGACACCATGGCAGACAATGCCAGTCAACACAACTTTCTTTGTAAGGGAACCCAGCCAGACACAGCCTGCCATCTTACCCTCAACCCTGGGCTCCAGGCAGCCCCCTGTATTTATTCAGAGTTGGTACATTACACGTTTGGCATTCACCAAGGCAGAGCCCCAGCACAGACAGACGTGCACACAATTGAAAGGAGGGACTCAGGTCCCCATGCTGGAGAGCCAGGTTCTTTGAGAGTCTCTGTGTACCCACCAGATGAGGATCAAGTTGCATTTGTTATTGGGAGAAAGTGTGTTGACAGAGATGCTGAAAGAATAAGAAAGGGAAGAAAAACCAAGTATTGGATTTGGGGACTGCCACATGTGGAATGCAGAATAAAACAAAAAAGTTATTAAATATAAGTCTGAGTAGCTTAATTACAGACTGTTTGACTACCACTATAAGTGTTGCCTCTTGTATTATCACTCACAGAGAATGTCCATACTGCAGAACCACTATCCCTCAATTTGGAAAAATTAGATGACACGTTTTCACCTGTGGTTTGCAAACCACCTAAGGGAGGTGACGTACTGTCTCATTAGTGGCTCCTGGGGGAAATCCCCCCAAAGACTGTAAGGCGTTTTCAGGCCTTTACCACCCATGAGTCAGTAGTTGGGGTCTTCAAGCATGATGTGGTGGTGCTGTGAAAAGCATGCCTTGACATTGGGAAAGATGGCTATTCCAATTCTCCCTGCCCATCAGACCACTCCAAAACACAGAGACTGAAAACAATGGGCTTTCTCTCTCATGACTTTGTGGGTTGATCAAGCTCAGCTGGGAGGTTCTGCTTCATGAGGTATAGTGTATTTCACATAAGTTACAGTGACCTGCATGGTGCCAGAGGTCTTCCAGAATCTCTCTTCATGTAACCTATTCCATGGGGCCAGCACAAGTCACTGCCAAACCCTCTCTGGGAGGGAACTACACAGGGCATGGACAACCAGGAGATGTGGTTTATTGAGGGCCGACAGTCTACCACAGTGGTTCTCAAAATCTATGGTAGGCTCCCCTGGGGAGCATTAAGAACCACTGATGCTGAGACTTCCCTGGTGGTTCAGTGGTTAAGAATCTGCCCTCCAGTGCAGGAGACGTGGGTTCCATCCCTGGTTGGGGAACTAAGATCCCACATGCTTTGGGGCAGCTAAGCCCAAGCGCCACGACTAGAGAAGTGTACACACCCAACAGAGAGCCTATACATTGCAAGAAAGACCTAGGGCAGCAAGAATCAAAAAACACACCAGTGCTTCCTATGTGGGCTTCCATCATGGAGGTTTTTCAGAGCTCCCCAGGTGACCCCAGTGTGCAGCAAAGTTTGAGAGATTCCGGTCTAGCACAATCAGTATGGTCTTTTTTGAGATGTCACAGAGGTCTATTCATTGACTGCAGCTTCCCTGGTGGCTCAAACAGTTAAGAATCTGCCTACAGTGCAGGAGACCCAGTTTCAATCTCTGGGTCAGGAAGATCCCCTGGAGAAGGTAAGGGCAATGAACTCCAGTATTCTTGCCTCGAAAATTCCAGGGACAGAGGAGCCTGGCAGGCTACAGTCCATGGGGTCACAAGGAGTCAGACACAACTGAGCAACTATGGTCCTATACATTCACTGCCAAGGATGAAATTCAGGTGTGATTCAAATTCCTCCAAATATGGAGAAAAGCAGGTTACAAGTAATTCATGTGTAGTGTTCAGGGCTTCACTGGTGGCGCAGACAGTAAAGAACACCTGCAATGTGGGAGACCTGCGTTCAGTCCCTCGGTTGGGAAGATCTGGAGAAGGGCATGGCAACCCACTCCGGTATTCTTGCCTGGAGAGGCCCATGAACAGAAGATTGCAAAGTCAGACACGAGTGAGCAACTAAGCACAGCACACATACTGTGACAGTACTTTTGGCACTTGGAAGTCTGTTTCCTCAAAAGATTTTGTCCTCCTAGCCCTGCTGATTCTGTATTACACATCTAAAGTGCCCAGTTGCCATGGTTCAGTCACCAGTCCTGTCTGACTCTTTGCGACCCCATGGACTGCAGCACACCAGGCTTCCCTATCCTTCACTATTTCCTGGAGTTTGCTCAAACTGCTATCCATGGAGTCAAAAAAGCCATCCAACCGTCTCATCTGCCTCCCCCGTCTTCTGCCTTCAACCTTACCCAAATCAGGGAATTGGCTGTTCACATCAGGTGGCCAAAGTATTGGAGCTTCAGCATCAGTCTTTCTAATGAAAATTCAGGCTTGATTTCCTTTAGGATTGACTGGTTTGATCTCCTTGCTGTCCAAGGGACTTTCAAGAGACTTCCAGCACCACAGTTCAAAAGCAGCAATTCTTCGGCGCTCAGCCTTCTTTTGGAGAAGGCGATGGCACCCCGCTCCAGTACTCTTGCCTGGAAAATCCCACGGATGGAGGAGCCTGGTAGGCTGCAGTCCATGGGGTCTCGAACAATTGGACACGACTGAGCGGCTTCACTCTCACTTTTCATTTTCATACATTGGAGAAGAAAATGGCAACCCACTCCAGTGTTTTTGCCTGGAGAATCCCAGGGACGGGGGAGCATGGTGGGCTGCCGTCTGTGGGGTCGCACAGAGTCAGACACGACTGAAGCGACTTAGCAGCAGTAGCAGCAGCCTTGTTTATAGTCCAACTGTCATACCCACATATGACTACTGGAAAAACCGTAGCTTTGACTGTACGGACCTTTGTTGGCCCAGAGCAAGCCTGAAAAGGAAATGCTTCATAATGGGAGATGTTACCTCTCCTGGGTGGTTTTTCTTTTTGTCTTATGCTTTTGTCATTTCCTCAGTTTTTCTTCAGTAAGATATTTGTAATTAGTGTTTTTCTAAAACACTGCAATAAGTTAGGGAAGAATGAGGCCAGGTAATATAGGATTTCTTAAGACAGTTGGTGCAGACTTTGTCTGCACTGTGCAAGTATTCTTCCAACCCAGGATTCACTTGATAATCTTTAAAGATTGGTCGTCAAAATCTTGACTGTCTGCATTACCAGTGCCAAACAGAAATACGGAGACAGTTATGGAAGAAAAAGAAAGACTGGCTTTATTACTTTGCCAGGCAAAGGGGGAGCACAGTCTGCCAGCATCTCAAGAACGGTGTCCCACACCACCCTCCCACCTGCCCCCATGAGAGGGAAAGGTTACATAGTCAGGCTGAGTATGTGATAAGGATCAAGGCAGTAACAGTCCTGTATTTTTCTTCTTCAGGGTCTTAAGTGGTTCATATTCTAATCTTGATGAGTCTCTTTCTCAGGTGGTTTTGTTGCTCCTGCTTTGATTAGCAACTCTTCTGCTCTTTGGAACTTAGAGAAGGTCATGGAGGCCAAGAGCTCTGCCTACAAGGAATGGGGGACAAAAGGACCTCCATGCCCCAGAGTCCCACAGGGCCCTGCTCAGCATCAATTCTACTTTTCTTCTCTGGATTTTCTTGTAATTACATCTCTACCTCAAGTATAGTATATATAGTCACAGAGTTGCAAAAACTCTCAAAACCCCAAATGGAGGTAATAGGGAAGATAAAAAGACAAGTGAGAGGCAGGCCCACTGCTGGACTGGGCCCAGGGCACTGTGATGGTTCATTGGGATGAAATGCAGGCATTTCTCCAGTGTTCATAAAGCAAAAGAGATATAATTGAATTAATCAGGAATCACAATCTGCATTACCCACAGTAACTGCTAACTATAGTAATCACATATTTTTGCCTATGTTCAGTGGGGTGTGATGTTCAAGAGATCAGTTCAGGTAGTAAACTGGCACACTTGTTCATTCACAAGTGTTAACACTGACAGGCACTGTTAATAAGATTCGACTTAGGGCCATTAAGAGTTTGTCTGACCTCTTTCCAAGTAACCACCCACTTTGTTGCTGTTGTTCAGTCCCTAAGTTATGTCCAACTCTTTGCAACCCCATGAACTGCAGCAAACCAGCTTCCTTGTCCTTCACTGTCTGCCAGTGTTTGCTCAAACTCATGTCCATTGAGTTGGTGATGCCTTCCAACCATCTTACTGCTCCCTATAAACCTTCACAGCATTTTAAAAACCAGCGACATTTCTTTGCCAACAAAGGTCCATCTAGTCAAGGATATGTTTTTTCCGGTGGTCATGTATGGATGTGAGAGTTGGACTGTGAAGAAAGCTGAGCACGGAAGAATTGATGCTTTTGAACTGTGGTGTTGGAGAAGACTCTTGAGAGTCCCTTCACCTGCAAGGAGATCCAACCAGTCTATCCTAAAGGAAATCACTCCTGAATATTCATTGGAAGCACTGATGCTGAAGCTGAAGGTCCAATACTTTGGCCACTTGATGGGACTCACTGGAAAATATCCTGATGCTGGGACAGATTGAGGGCAGGAGGAGAAGGGGACAACAGAGGATGAGATGGTTGGATGGCATCACTGACTCAATGGACCTGAGTTTGAGCAAGCTCCAGGAGTTGGTAATGGACAGGGAACCCTTGCGTGCTGCAGTCCATGGGGTCGCAGAGAGTCGGACACGACTGAGTGAACTGATAAAAGGTGTCACAATTGGTGACTGTATATTTGTTTCCTAGACTTCCTCACCAGACTGCGAGTTCCGTATGGCTCTGGGTGGGTTCCCCCACCTGGATCATTCACCTAATTTGGCTGCAAAGTGGGAGTTTCCAGCTGCTACGGCTTCGCCCAGCCTGGCACCTTACAGTGCCCAGTTTCGGTTGGCCCGCCCGCCGCCTCCAGGCCTCTCCCCGCCCCGCCCCTCTGGGCTTACTTCCGGGATGCTTGAGGGAGGAGCGGGAAATAGGGCACATCGGACAAACTGCGCCTGTGCACAGTGCCCCCGGCGCCGGCGCACTCTTGACCGCTCCCCCTCGGCCGGACATAACGGTCCGCGCGCGGCTCCCCCGACCGGAAGTAGAGACGAACTGTCGCGGGGTGCGCCCGGCCCGGCTCACCGCCTGGCAGTACCCGCTGTCGCCGCCGCCCTCGGCTTCTGCCGAGGCTTTCCGCAGCCGCCATGTCCGCCAGTGCCGTCTACGTGCTGGACCTGAAGGGCAAGGTACCAAGGGCTCCCAACCCTCTGCGTTGCCAGGCAACCAACGGGTGCCTCGCCCCGTGGGGACCCACCCTGTTGCTAGGTAACCGTCCAATGGCAGCCACCTTGGTCTTAGGCAGGGAAGCCGTTTGGCTTCGCCTGAGGACTCCACCCATTTGCTGGGTATCCAGCGAGGGGTCTTAGGTCCGCGAGGCCTGCCTGTTGCTAGGTAACGCGGTGGGCTGCCGCAGTTGCCAGATAACCGAGTGCACGACCCTCATCCCCACCTCTGTGGGTTGGGGGTTTTAGGCGTCTGTGGAGGACCGGGGCAACCCGAGGCGGTGGGGAGCGCGGGGCGCAGCCGGCTGGGAAGCCAGTCCTGGCGCCCAGGGGCTGCGCGACCCTTGACCAGAGGTGGTGAAGCGTGTCGGGGACAGTGTGCCTTCGGGCCAGTACCGCCCTCTGGGAGCTCGGCCCGTTTTGTTTATCCAGCGGTTTTTGTGTATTAGCCCCTGAAGCAATTTCTTAATGTTCACTGTGACACTGAGTTACAAGGGCTAGGTGAGGTGGTTGGCGGGAGTGCTGTTTTCGCAGAGGGAGAGACCGAGGCACAGACAAAGTGCGCACGATCCTATCGCTCACAGAAAAGTGGCGGGTCTAGGAGCTGAATCCAGAGTCATTTGTTCATTTAGCTGATATTTGAGGAGCACTTACTAAATGCCAAGCAGGGTGCTAAGCCTTGGGCTGCCTTTGGTGAACGAAACCAGAGTCAGCCCTGAACCTTGTGCTTCTGGAGCCCACGATCTGGTGAGTGGGAGGGACACTCATCTTATAAAGCACAAATAAATGTAAGTTGCTGTGGTGGAGCAGTGAGGATTTAACAGAGTCAGCCTCCACTGGGGATAGGAAGCATTGCCCAGGGGGAGTGACAAAGCGTCTGAAATGAAGGACTGGCTCCCAGGGGCCCTTTCTGGGGGAGTTTCTAAGAAAGCTTTTTATATGAGGGATCTCGAAGCCTTTCAGAAGTGGCCTGCTGCCTTCCCCCAAGTCTGTCCTGGCTAGAGGGCAGGTGAGTATCTGGTCTCTTGCACTGAGGAGTAACAAGGGTAGGACAGTTTGTTGTCGTTTAGTCGCTAAGTCCTGTCCGACTCTCTTTGCGACCCCATGGACTGTAGCCCACCAGGCTCCTCTGTCCATGGGATTCTGCAGGCAAGAATACTGGAGTGGGTTGCCAGGCCCTCCTGCAGGGGGTCTTCCCAACACAGGGATCGAACCCATGTCTCCTGCATTGGCAGGCATGAACAGGCAGATTCTTTACCACTGAGCCACCAGGGCTTCCTATAATAAGACAGTGCCAACAACATTTAACCAGCCCCACATCAGTGAGTGAGGGAAACATGGGTGCCAGTCCCAGGTGGAGTGGGCAGGAGTGTGCCCAGAAGCAGTAGGGAGTGAAGAGTTGAAATACCTGCCCCTCGCTGCCTCGCTCCCTACCCCCAGTACTTTCCCAAACCTCCCTTAAGTGGGTTGCCTTCCTTGGATGCCACCCAAAGTCAACAACTAGTGAGGCCCTGTGCTCGGCTCCCTTCTGAGGACGGGAGGTTGAGAATGTTGAGTCCTTGGAGGCAAGGAAAGACACGGGACACCCCAGAGGTGGGACAGTGCAGTATTCCCTGAGTTTTTGTAGCATGTTTCTTTCTTCTTATTATTTTTTAATATTTATTTATTTTCAATTGGAGGAGAATTGCTTTACAGTGTTGTGCTGGTTTCTGCATATATTAACATGAATCAGCCATTGGTATACACGTGTTCCCTCTTGAACTTCCCGCCCACCTCCATCCCCTACCCCATGTAGCATGTGCTCCTGTTTCCTCCCCGGCCACCGTGTCACTGGAAGTCCCGCAGGCTGCCTCCTCAGATCACTCATTCCTCCAGCATACGTTTCACGAGCACCTTGCATGCAGCAGGTCGGGGGCTGAGCTCAAAACCTGCCCCTGCTGCTCAGTTGCATGACCTCGAGCAAGCATGTGAACTCTCTGAGCAGACACACGAGACCAGTGCAGCACCGCCCTTGGCCCACAGTTGCCAGGGACCTTGAGGTCTTGTAGGGGAGGTGCATGGAAGCTGACGGATCCAAGCAGCTGCATGCATCCAGATGATCAGTTGGCCACCACAGCAAGGTCGAGGCCCTCAGGTACGCAGTTGCCCAACCTCAGTGTGGGCTGGCAGGAGAAGTGCTTACAAAAGGCTTCCTGGAGGAGGGAGATGCCAGCGCTGGGCAGGCGACCAGGTGGCAGTCAGGTGGACGCAGAGGTGACACACTGGGCCCACGGCTGAGGGGCAGCCTGCTGAGGCTGGGTAGTTGTGGGTAACGCTGGAGCCTGGAGGATGGGACCCAGAGGGCCAGGGGTGAAGGAGGTCCAGTGGGGAGAGCGGGAGGAGACCACTTTGATCCCAAGAAAGAACAGCCGCCATGAGGAGACTGTAGCCTGGGAGAAGCCTGATTATATGTGTCTTTCAGAAGAGGCTGCCGTGGGTGGGTTTGCCTTCCATCCTCCCTGACCATTCCGCATTTATTATTCCACTCCCCTTGGACCTTGTGTTTTGAAAGTCTGCCTTCTGCAGAAACTGCATTCAATAAAAAAGGAAGGTAATGGGACATCAAGGTAATTCTCAACCACACGTGTACCTGCCAGCCAGCACCTCTGATCTCCAGGGAAACTGGCGGGGCCACACTGAGCTGATGGAAAGCCCTCTAGAACGCTTCACTGCCCTTGTCTCTCTTGCCTCTCTCAGCTTCTGGCTCCACTGCTCTGCTCCTCGGCACGCTTCCGTCGGCCTCGGGGTTGCTGTGTCTCTGTTCCCCTGTTTTTCTCACTGCTGCCCCTTCTCTCCTGCCCTCTCCTCGGATGTTGGCTCCTCTTGCTTGGGCCTGGCATGCCTCACATACTGTCGCTCTGCTTGGGGTAGGCTTTGCCTCATTCATTGATTCCCATTTTTTGGCCATGCCTCCCCTCCTGCAGGACCTTAGTTTCACGAGCAGGAATTGAACCTGTGTCCCCTGCAGTAGAAGCTCAGTGTCTTAAGCACTGGACTGCCAGGGAAGTCCCAAGGGGCAGGCTTTGATTTCTGTCACTGTGTCAATGACCCCTGAATTTGTACCAAAGTCTGGAGCACTCATCTGGAGATCTGCGAGCCGTCAGGACACCCTGGAGGTCTAGGGCCGTCACAAACTCGGCATTTCCCCAGATGAGCTCCCCACCACCCCCCAGCCCCACTGTCTCTCTCTCTCTCTCAGGGAGTGACACCACCATCCACACAGGTGCCCATTTAGAGACCTGGGCATTATCCTGCCCTTGTTTGCCTCACCGCCATGCTCACTGCAGAGACATTTACTGAGTAGCTGCTATGGGCCAGGACCCAAGACTGCCCTCACTCTGCTTAACCAGTGCTCCTAGGCACCCGCCGTGGGCCCTGCCTCCCATCCCGTGGCTGTAGCGCCACTGTTCCCGCTGCCCCTATCCCACCTGCATCCTAAGGGCTCAGATTGAAGGTCTCACCCTTGCAGAGTCTCTCATCTCCCTTCAAGCAAGTAGCTCAGTGCAGGGACCCTGTTCGTCTTGGTCACCCTGGTGTCCCCAGGCCCCGCATAGTGTATGGCAGAGAGCATGAGTGAGTGGGCCTCTGTAGCCTGTGTGATGAAGGCGAGCTCTTTCCTCAGAATATACTGGGGCCTCAGGGGCTCCGTGCCAATTGCATCCTCCAGAGTTGGATAACCTGGAGTGGAAGGTGGGCTTGGGAAGCCCAGGAGAGCAGTGTTTATCGAGTGGAAGTGGCCCTGCAGGGAGTGAGAAGTGGGGTTAGAACTGGGCTCTCCTTTGTTCACTGTGTGACCTCAGGCGGGTAGTGCCACCTCTCCAGACATCGCTTTAAAAATATCAGTCCACTTCATAGTAGGGGCGATTTATATGAGGCAGCATATACTCCTGGCAAAGAATATATGAGAGGGTATGTTGTAGTCCCTGGGCCAGGTACCCACAAGCTCATCCACTGGGTGCTGGGTCTGTAAGAGGCCTTCCAAACAGCATTGAGTGCACAGGGTCCCTTGCCCGTAGGCCACAAAGGAGAAACCAGGAAAGGAAGGTTCTTTCTCGGTCACTCACTTGACCACTGTTTCTCTCTGGCCTGCAGCAGTAAGGCAATGTATTTTATGAAATGAAGATTCTGGGGGAAGGAAATGGCAACCCACTCCAGTATTTTCCCATGCACAGAGGAACGTGGTGGACTACAGTCACCATTTAGAGACCTGGGCATTATCCTGCCCTTGTTTGCCTCACCGCCACACTCACTGCAGAGACATTTACTGAGTAGCTGCTATGGGCCAGGACCCAAGACTGCCCTTACTCTGCTTAACCAGTGCTCCTAGGCACCCGCCGTGGGCCCTGCCTCCCATCCCGTGGCTGTAGCGCCACTGTTCCCGCTGCCCCTATCCCACCTGCATCCTAAGGGCTCAGATTGAAGGTCTCACCCTTGCAGAGTCTCTCATCTCCCTTCAAGCAAGTAGCTCAGTGCAGGGACCCTGCTCGTCTTGGTCACCCTGGTGTCCCCAGGCCCCGCATAGTGTATGGCAGAGAGCATGAGTGAGTGGGCCTCTGCAGCCTGTGTGATGAAGGCGAGCTCTTTCCTCAGAATATGCTGGGGCCTCAGGGGCTCCGTGCCAATTGCATCCTCCAGAGTTGGATAACCTGGAGTGGAAGGTGGGCTTGGGAAGCCCAGGAGAGCAGTGTTTATCGAGTGGAAGTGGCCCTGCAGGGAGTGAGAAGTGGGGTTAGAACTGGGCTCTCCTTTGTTCACTGTGTGACCTCAGGCGGGTAGTGCCACCTCTCCAGACATCGCTTTAAAAATATCAGTCCACTTCATAGTAGGGGCGATTTATATGAGGCAGCATATACTCCTGGCAAAGAATATATGAGAGGGTATGTTGTAGTCCCTGGGCCAGGTACCCACAAGCTCATCCACTGGGTGCTGGGTCTGTAAGAGGCCTTCCAAACAGCATTGAGTGCACAGGGTCCCTTGCCCGTAGGCCACAAAGGAGAAACCAGGAAAGGAAGGTTCTTTCTCGGTCACTCACTTGACCACTGTTTCTCTCTGGCCTGCAGCAGTAAGGCAATGTATTTTATGAAATGAAGATTCTGGGGGAAGGAAATGGCAACCCACTCCAGTATTTTCCCATGCACAGAGGAACGTGGTGGACTACAGTCTATGGGGCTCACAAAAGGGTCGGGCACGACTTAGCAAGCATGCAACAACAAAGGTCCTAGGCAGGCGGTTCCCAGGCTGCTCGGCGCGGTGGAGTCATTCTTCACGCATTGCTACGTCCCGCAGCTGGCTGTCCTCAGGAAAGCACGGGAGCAGCAGCTGCCTGGGCAGCGTCTCCAAACAGAGCCTTGCTCACCGTGGTGTGGCTTCACACCTCCTTTTCTTTCCTTCAGTGAGTTACGTGTAACTGACTGTGTTCATATAAAGCATACCGTTTGATGAGTTCAGTCACTGTATACACCCAGAAAACCATGGGCACACACTCTGTCACTTCCTAAAGGTTCGTCACACCCATGCCTGTCCAGCCTGTCCCAGGCAGCCACTAATGTATTTTCTGTTACCATTTCCCGGGATGTGGTTTGTTTAGGTCGATCACGTAGTTCCGGTCTCCATTGTCTTGTTTCTTTCCCTTGGCTGAGTGATCCTGAAATTCCCTCCTGCTGTCACTGATGTCAGGAGTCATTCCTTTTCATAGCTGAGCAGTTTTCTGTAGTGTGGTTGGACACAATTCCTGTCTCCACTCACCTGTTGAAGGATGCTGGCATTCTCGCCAACCTGAGTCTACTTCAAATAATGCACTGTGAGCATCCCCACATGTGTCTTCATGTGGATGTCTGGTTTCCTTTCTCTTGGATAAATATGTAAGAGAGGAATGGCTGGGTTATAAGCTGATTTTAGCTTTCTGAGAACTGGTCAAACTTTACCAAAGTCGTTGTTCCATCTTACATTCCCATCAGCAGCGATGCTGCACACCTGGGCCCATTAGAGAGATGGGAGGGTTTCTTTTCAGGCCACAGGCGGGATCTAGTAGGCGTGCACACTCAGCAGTGCCTCTCTCCTGACAGAGCCAGAAGAGCAGGTGCGTGAACACAGCGTGGAGCAGGTGCGCACTGAGAGCCCGCAGGACGCTTACCCTGGCGTCTCCCCGGGATTCAGTCCTGGACTCTTGCCCCACGGCCCCCGTACAGGACTCTCAGCAGCCCCAGTAGATGGTCACGTGGGGAAGTGCTTTCCTTGAGGAATTCCCTGGGGCGTGGAGATCGAATGACCCTTCGATGGACAAGTGTGACTGGGGTTCCCAGGAGGGCTGGAGGCTGGTGGAACTCGAGGTGAAAGTGCCTTCCCTCTCTCCCACCCGCCCAGGTGCTCATCTGCCGGAACTACCGCGGCGACGTGGACATGTCAGAGGTGGAGCACTTCATGCCCATCCTGATGGAGAAGGAGGAGGAGGGCATGCTGTCACCCATCCTGGCCCACGGGGGCGTCCGCTTCATGTGGATCAAGCACAACAACCTGTATCGTATCCCTTTGTCGGGCGGTGGGGGAGATGGCTCCTGTGTGGGCTTGTGTGTGCGTGTGCACACATACACACGTGCAGCTGAGAGCTGCTGCCCCCAGGGCTGGCTGGCTCAGGCCAGCGGGGGGCCATCAGGCACAGCCCTGTCTTCTGGAGCTCCCTGCTGCCTAAGGATGACAAGTGGGACAGAGGTCCAAGGAGCCCTGATGTTGCTTGGGGAGCAGTCATCCCAGTAGAGACCTGCAGGAAGGCCAGGTGTCTGCCTCGGGTGTCTGCTGGCAGAGGCACGCTAGGCCTGGGTGAAGTCTCACTTGGCAGCTGCAATGGGGGTGACAGAGCCCTAGAGTGGGGTGCATGGTAGGCGCAAGGCCCAGTGGTCAGCAGGGTGTGCACTGCAGGCCCCTGTAGGAAACCACCTGAATGAAGTGTGTTGGGGAGTCTTGGGAGGGTTTCAGGCAGAGGGCTGACACAGTCTAATTTGCATTTTCTGCATTATCTCTGGCTGCTGAGTAGAGACCAGACTTCAGGTATCAGAAGTGGACATGGGGATGGGGAGGTGGGGGTCAGCAGGCAGGTGGGGGGGGGCAGGAGCCTGGACTGTGAGGGGTGGTGGGATACAGAGAAGGGGAGAGATTCTGCCCCACCCTGCCCAGATCTCAGAGCCCCTTGCGCTCAGGCCCATGGGGAGGCCTGGCTAAGCCAGTTCCCATCCGGGAGGTCTGACCAGCCATCCTGTGGCTTTGGTCAACCCCTCTGCGTGCATTCTGGTGTCTACACTGCTGCGGGCAGAGCCTGGCTCTGCAGCCCACAGCCCCGTGCTCCGGTCGCCATGTGGCTGGAGGCAGGTCCTCACCTCCCCCTGGTCCAGTGACAGCAGTGACCCCTCCTTGCAGCACTGTTTGCATCAGCTGAGCTGTGGATGTGCATCACGCCCAGCCACCATGGGCTTTGTCCCCTTTTCCATGTTCTTGGAGACAGACGGGACCTTGCTAGCGAAGGTGTGGTCCGCGGGCCAGAGTGTCCCTTGGGAGCCTTCTGGGCATGCAGAAGCCTGGGTCCATACAGCCTTGCCAGGCCAAAGCTGCAGTAGAGCAGGGCCATCCCTCGTGCTGTGTGTGCACATTGCGGGGTGGGAAGTGTTGGCCCGGGCCGCTTGCCCGCTGCCCTGAGGCCTGGCTTCCTGCAGGGCACCTCTGTTTCTCCACCTCTTTCTAGAGGGGGCAGCTCTGCAGAGTGGGGCAGGCAGCCCGTGAGCCAGGAAGAAATTGTCTGAGAAGCTGCCCTGGGTCTGGGCATGGTTGCCCAGCTGTGGGGGTTGGGGGAGTAGCGGTGCCAACTCAGCAGGAGCCGTCAGACCAGTTCCCAGTGGGGCCCTGGTGTCCATGCGTGGGCAGCTGGTGAGGAGACAGCGAGGGCTCGTCCCTCTGGATGCCAGTGCTCAGCGCCCCCTGCCTGAGTAGGCATCTGCTCACCTCCAGCCCAAGTTCCGTTGTCAGGTGGCAGTCTCCAAGCCCAGCCAAAGGGTTGGAGGTGCCCGTTGCCCCTCCTTAGAAAGCACCTGGAACCCGTGTTGCTTGGATAGGGAAGCCAGCACTCCCCTGATTGGCCCAGTGTCCATTTCCTGGGGCCCTGTGCTGGGCCTGGATGAGGCTGGAAGTGGGGTGGAGACAGCCCCTTTCTCCCTCCTGGAGCCCACAGCTTGGCACTGGGGTGGCCAGGGTGCAGTGCAAAGGAACTGTTCTCTCAGGTGATCAAACCCTTAGGGAAAGAGGAACAGGAAGTTCCCAGTACACACTGACCCCAGGAGCTGGGGACACGTCCCCATGTCCAGAGTGTGTGCTGGTTTACACACACCACCTCGGTGAATCCACTCCCAGGCCCCTTTTACGTTGATATCGTTGTTCAGTTGCTAAGCCGTGTGTGGCTCTTTGTGATCCCATGGACTGTTGCCTGCCAGGCTCCTCTGTCCGTGGGATTTCCCAGGTAAGAATACTCATGTGGGTTGCCATTTCCTGCTCCAGCGCATCTTCCTGACCCAGGGATCGAACCCACAGCTCCTTCTTGGTAGGCGGGTTCTTTACCACTGAGCCACCTGGAAGCCCGTGGGTGAGAAAATGGAGGCTTCATTCAGAAGGTTTGCTTCAGGGGGAAGGACACAGGCTCGAGCCAGAGTCGGCCCAGGCCGGGGAGCCCGGAACCTCAGGAGGGTCCTGTAGGCGATGGGCTTTGGAGGAGGGCAGATTGTGCTCCCGGGTTCCGCTCCAGGATGAGTCGCGCTGCTCTCCCGGGACTGCTCACCTTACTGAAGTGCCCTCTGCCGCACCTCGGGCTTCAGCCCTCCGCTCAGGCATCACCTCCCCTGGGCAGTGCCCCTCACCTGGAAGCTGGGGTGGGTTTCCTGTGCCCCTGCTGCTCCTCTGTCAGCTGAGCGCTACCTGGGAGCCAGACTGCCCCTTCTGTGACCACGGTGCCCAGGCCTGGCTCAGACCAGGAGCTGCAGAACCCTGAGGGCCGAGTCAGTGACTGGGGGCAGCTCCAAAACACGCAGGGCACGGGAGTCTGGGAGGCGGCAGCCCTACCTCTGAACGCTCCTTAACTGTGGCCGCCACGCAGTGGTCGCCACCTCCAAGAAGAACGCGTGCGTGTCGCTGGTGTTCTCCTTCCTCTATAAGGTGGTGCAGGTGAGTTGAGGCACAGGGGCCATGAAGGGTATCTGTCGCCCTGGCCCTTTAGTATGCCTCCGCATCTTGGCCACCCGAGGGCCGCAGCGTCCCTGGGGGAGCTGGAACCCCAGGAAGAAGGCTGAGGGAGCTGTACCTGATCCGTGAGTGGGATGCCATGGCCTTATTTGCCCCTCTGCCTGGTGAGGAGAGGGAAATGAGCAGGAGGCGAAGCTCAGGCCAGGGGTGTGCCCTGTTTCCAGGCGGGACAGGTGTGCCCCCAGCTGGCTGTGGAAGGCTGCAGAGTGACCCGCTGAGTCAGGGATTAGCGGAGGTGGGTTAACCAGGAGGAGGGTGGAGCCAAGTTCTGCTCAGAATCTCCTTGGGGTCCCCTCTAAAGGCACAGTGGCCTGAGGCCCCACCTTAGAGAGGGGTGACATGTGCCAGGCCCAGCTGCCGGCTAGATGGGGAGACAGAGCGGCATGTGCAAAGGCCCTGGGGCAGAAGTGCCTGTGGGGCCCAGTGTTCCCGGACAGAGGGTGGAGCTGTCAGCAGGGTGCCTGGGCTGGGCTCCAGCGTGGGGCTTGCTGCACAGGGCCTAGTGAGGCGTTTAGGTTTTGTTACAAGTCTGATGAGAGTGGGGGATACCTTTAAGCAGGAGACTGACAAGACCTGATTTGAGTTAAGATCCTCTCTGGCAGCTGAGCGGGAAAAGAACCTAAAGGCACAGGGAGGCCAGGGGGGAGGTGGGTGGAGGGGCCTGGCTGAAGTAGGGGCTTCGTGAGGTTGAGAGTGAACAGTCCGACCCCGGAGGCTTGGGTGCGCCTGGGAAAGCTTTCCTATTCCAGATGGTGCCGTGTGCAACCAGGAGCTGCAGAACCCTGAGGGCCGAGTCAGTGACTGGGGGCAGCTCCAAAACACGCAGGGCACGGGAGTCTGGGAGGCGGCAGCCCTACCTCTGAACGCTCCTTAACTGTGGCCGCCACGCAGTGGTCGCCACCTCCAAGAAGAACGCGTGCGTGTCGCTGGTGTTCTCCTTCCTCTATAAGGTGGTGCAGGTGAGTTGAGGCACAGGGGCCATGAAGGGTATCTGTCGCCCTGGCCCTTTAGTATGCCTCCGCATCTTGGCCACCCGAGGGCCGCAGCGTCCCTGGGGGAGCTGGAACCCCAGGAAGAAGGCTGAGGGAGCTGTACCTGATCCGTGAGTGGGATGCCATGGCCTTATTTGCCCCTCTGCCTGGTGAGGAGAGGGAAATGAGCAGGAGGCGAAGCTCAGGCCAGGGGTGTGCCCTGTTTCCAGGCGGGACAGGTGTGCCCCCAGCTGGCTGTGGAAGGCTGCAGAGTGACCCGCTGAGTCAGGGATTAGCGGAGGTGGGTTAACCAGGAGGAGGGTGGAGCCAAGTTCTGCTCAGAATCTCCTTGGGGTCCCCTCTAAAGGCACAGTGGCCTGAGGCCCCACCTTAGAGAGGGGTGACATGTGCCAGGCCCAGCTGCCGGCTAGATGGGGAGACAGAGCGGCATGTGCAAAGGCCCTGGGGCAGAAGTGCCTGTGGGGCCCAGTGTTCCCGGACAGAGGGTGGAGCTGTCAGCAGGGTGCCTGGGCTGGGCTCCAGCATGGGGCTTGCTGCACAGGGCCTAGTGAGGCGTTTAGGTTTTGTTACAAGTCTGATGAGAGTGGGGGATACCTTTAAGCAGGAGACTGACAAGACCTGATTTGAGTTAAGATCCTCTCTGGCAGCTGAGCGGGAAAAGAACCTAAAGGCACAGGGAGGCCAGGGGGGAGGTGGGTGGAGGGGCCTGGCTGAAGTAGGGGCTTCGTGAGGTTGAAGTGAACAGTCCGACCCCGGAGGCTTGGGTGCGCCTGGGAAAGCTTTCCTATTCCAGATGGTGCCGTGTGCAGCCCGCTCAGCAGTCTCCTCCGCTCCACAGTGGGGGGCGGGGCGGTGAGGACACAGGGCAGGAGAGGCCTGACATGCAGGCTGAGGGGCAGCTGGCATCCCCAAGGTGTCGTGAGCCAGCTGGCACTGTTTGTGATTTCCGAGGAGCGGCCCAGCAGCTGCAGTCCTGGGGTGTAGAGACGGGGAAGCGGGAAGGAGGAAGGCTCTCCCTGCAGTGACTGGCATTGCCTTTCTGCTTCCTTGTTTGTGCTCCTGAAAGACCTTCTGTTGAGTTCCTCTTCCCCTTGGCTCCCCTGGTGCCCCTGCTTTCATCCTCTGAATTTTCTGTTGAAATGGGGCAGGCTTATCTGCAGGCACAACTGTACAGACTGGGGTTCAAGGGAGGTCATGAGAGGCCTGAAGAGCTACTTGTCCTGTCTGCAGGGGCCCTTGTCCCTCATCTGAATCACCCCTGACTCAGAGGCAAAGGGCAGGATGAAAGAGCAGCTGGGAAGGGGTCCCAGGCCTGGAGGTGTCTGTCAGGGAGAGGAGAGTGGGCCTGCAGGGGTGGGAACTCAGGCTTCTGAGCAGGTCTCAGAGGACCCCTGCATATCCCTAGTCTGGTTCCCGCATCACAGGCAGCCACTGCTGTCCTCCTGCCCACATTCCCTGAGCCCAAGACCTCGTCCGAGCACTCCTGGTCCTGGGAACCGGGCGAAGGGCCTTTGGCAGGGGCCTTGGGGCACGAAATGCAAATGAACTTGTGCAGGCGTTCATCCCCTCTCATCTCTCCTCTCACTGATCTGCCTCCCACGGCAACACTGCAGGTATTTTCAGAATACTTCAAGGAGCTGGAGGAGGAGAGCATTCGAGACAACTTCGTCATCATCTACGAGCTGCTGGACGAGCTCATGGACTTCGGCTACCCCCAGACCACAGACAGCAAGATCCTGCAGGAGTGAGTGGGTGGTAGGGGCCCGGGGACAGGGGTGAGTTGGAGTCAGGCGAGGGCGATGTCACTGTGTTGAAGTCATGGGCAGGTTTGGAGGTGCAGGAGGCAAACGTGTATTCACGTTGCTGGTCTCCAGCCTGTCTCCAGCCCACCAGAAGTTTCTAGGCCGCTGGGGCGGCTCTGGCTCCTTTTCCACTCAGCATCACTGCCTGCCGTGAGCACCCTTCCTGTTGCTGGGTCTTCATTTCCATTCACAGAAGTGCACTCAGCGCCTTGTTTCTAGGCGCTCACCTGCCGCTGTTCTCTTTTTGTTTTTTTAACATGTTTAGTTTTGACTGCTTTGGGTTTCGGTTAGGACACGCGAGTCTTCCTACAGCAAGCAGGCTTCACTCTAGTTGGCATGCGGGCTCCAGAGCGAGTGGGCCCTGTAGTGTGCGGCCCACGGGCTCTCTAGTAATGGTGCATGGGCTTAGTTGCCCCGTAACCTGTGGAATCTTAGTTCCCTGGCCAGGGATCGAACCTGCGTCCCCTATATTGGAAGGCAGATTCTCAACCACTAGACCACCAGGGAAGTCCCACTGCCTTTGTTTTTACTGGCATAAATGAGATTGTGATGAAAAATCTCCCTCCTTTGGAATCCTGGGCACCAAATAATGGTCACCGTCGATTAAGTACGTCTTGGGAAGCAGGCCTCTTGTGAGCACTTTTTTCCATTTCAGTTAGTCAGAGCTGCTGTCTTCCCATCTTACAGGGGAGCAGAGGGACACTCAGAGAGGCCGTGTGACTTCAGCACACCCCACCTCTGTTAGTCCCCAAGTGGAAGCAAACGGGCTTCCCAGGTGTCTCAGTGGTAAAGAATCCACCTGCCAATGCAGGAGACGTGGGTTTGATCCCTAGGTTGGGAAGATCCCCTGGAAGAGGACATGGCAACCCTCTCCAGTGTTCCTGCCTGGGAAGTCCCATGGGCAGAGGAGCCTGGTGGGCTGCAGTCTGCAGGATCAGGTAGCCCAAGACTTCTGACTAAACAGCGAGTGGAGTCAGGTCACCAGGTTACTCTCCCAGGGAGGTCAGTCTCCTCTGCATGCCCATCGGGGAAGCATTTCATGCCCACTGCTTGTTTTCCTCACCAGCGCTGTCTCCTTGCTGCCCTGAGACTGAGAACTCTGTACTCATTGTAACTGAAGAGTTTGTTGGGGTTTTGGAAATCGTGATATTGTGTTAAATGGCCCCAGGTGAAACCAGAGCCTGCCTCTCCTGGCGCCTGCTACAGGCAGGGGCTGTTTTCAGTACGTCAATACCTGAGCCAGCTAACTGTGAGCCTGGGCCCACAGGTACATCACTCAGGAAGGCCACAAGCTGGAAACGGGGGCCCCGCGGCCCCCAGCCACTGTTACCAACGCAGTGTCCTGGCGCTCCGAGGGCATCAAGTACCGGAAGAACGAGGTGTTCTTGGATGTCATTGAGTCCGTCAATCTTCTGGTAGGCTTCCTTTTGTTTTTTAAAAAAAATGTTGTCTTCTTCGTGATTGGAAATAAAGCAACTTGACTTTTTAAAATTAGCAAGGCCCTGAGAAACAGTTTCTGTGTGACAGCAGATCGGCGGGATTCGGTCAGGGCTACTCATTGCAACACGACCTTGTTTTACATGCATTAGTTTTTGTTCTTATTTAGAACGAATGCATGCATATCATTTTTAAAAAATGTATAGGGTTAGACAGCCGAGGGCTCCAGGACTTCCTGGTGGGCCAGCGCTGACCCTGTGCTACCACTTCAGAGGGCCTGGGTTCGACCTTGGTTGGGGAACTAGAATCCTGCATGCCTCCAGGCAAAAGTAAAGCAATAATTAGAAATTGAGCAAGCGCAGGGCTCCGCAATCGGAAAGGCCGCATCACAGAAGGGTTCGTTGTCATCTTTCGGGCCCTCATGCTGTAGGTTTCCAGACAGATGTTGTTTGTGTAAAACTGAGAACGTAAGATGTAGTTCTCCTACAGCTGGCTTTTGGAGTTTCTTGGGGTTTGGTTTTTATTGTTTGGTGCATGTTTATTTCTTTCGTTTTATTTATTAAGTTATTGTTAGTTAGTAACTGACCACATCTTCTGTGAATTTTAGCACGTGTACAGACTTGCACCCAAGATCATAACCGGGCAGCAGAACAGCTCCATCACCTCAAACACCTCGCCCACGCTGCCTCTCGGTAGCCGCACCCTCCCACCTGTCCCCGCCCGGCAGCTGCTCCTGAGGCCTCCGTCACAGTGGCTTTGTCTTTTTGAGATTGTTGTATGAGTGGATCATAGAGTGTGTCAGTTTGAATCTGACTTCTTTCAGTATATGGCCTTGAGATTCATCCAAATTGCTCTGTTTATCCAAAGTTGATGTCTTCTTCGGTTCATTTATTTTATATTCTGAATCACAGTTGGTTTATCCATTCACCCATCAAAGGACATCTGGGTTGTTTCCAGGGTTTGGCAATTGTGAAGAGTTGCTATGAGCATTTTCTGTATAGATTTATGTGTAGACAGAAGTTTCCATCTCTCTAGGGCAAATACCCAGAAGTGGGATTGCTGGGTCATATGGTAAGTGTATGTTTGACTTTATAAGAAACTGTTCAACTGTTCTCCAGTGACATTTTTGCATTTTCACCAGCAGTGGGTGAGAATTCCAGTTGCTCCACATCCTTGCACAGCGGTTTTATTTTTCCATCCTGCTAGGTATCTCATTATGGCTTTACTGCACATTTCCCTAATGGCTAATGATGTTGAGCATCTTTCTGTATGCGTCTTTCTCATCCATATATCTTTGAAACCAGATAATGTGATCCTCCTGACAATCTCGTTTCTCAAAATTGTTTAGCTCTTTAGTTCCTCTTAAAGAATTTTAGAATCTGCTTGTCTTGGGATTCTTATTGGTATTGAGTTAAATAACTCTGTTAAATCAATTTTGAGAGATTTGATATCTTTAGTATATTAAGTCTCACAATCCATGAGAAATATATGTCTCTCCCTATATATTTAGGTAATATTTTATTTCTTTCATCAACATTTTATAGTTTTTACCATGTACAAATTTCGTGTTAGATTTACACCTAAGTATTTCATTTTGGGGAAGCTATCGCAAATTGCTTATTTTAAATTTCATTTGGTAGAATTCACCTGTAAAACTATCTGAGCCTGGAGATTTCTTTTTCAGAATATTTTTCACTACAGATTTCAATTATGTAACAGCTGTAGAATTGATTAGGTTTTCTGTTTCATCTTGAGTGAGTTTTGGTGGTTTGCAGTTGTTGAGAAATTGGTCTGTTTCATCTGAGTCACGGAGTGTAGACGCATAGTGTTGTTCATAGTATTCCCTTATTAGCTTTCTACTGTGTGCAAGGTCTGTACTGATACCGCTCTTTCATTTCTGATATTGGTAATTTATGTTGTCTTTCTTTTCTCTTTATCACTCTTATGAGAGGTTTATCTGTGTTGTTGATCTACACAAAGAATCGGCTTTGATTTCATTGATTTCCCCTACTGTCTCTCTGCTTTCAGTTACACTGGTTTCTGCTTTTGTCTTCCTTGTGATTTTGGCTCACTTTGCTCTTCTTTTGCTAGTTTTTTTGAAGTTGTAACTGAAGATACTAATTTGAAGCCTTTCTTCTTTCTAATATAAACATTTAATGCTATAAGTTTCTACTGCTTTAGCTGTATTCTACACTGATAACATTGGGTTTTCATTTTTGTTGAAAATGTTTTCACATTTTCCTTGAGACTTCCACTGACCCATGAATTACCTAATGAAAGTATATTGTTTAATTTCTTAACGTTTACAGATTTTTCTGTTATCTTGTCATTGACTTTTAATTGTTATTGTCTGAGAATATAGTTTATATTACTGTCAGTTCTTTAAAGTTTGTTAAGATTAATGATCCAGAATATGATCTTTCTTGGTGAATGTCCATGTACATTTGAAAAAAATGTACATTCTGCCCTTTTTGGATAGAGTGTTCTGTAAATACCAGTTAAACTTGAACACTTGTCGTGTTCCATTTTGTTTTTTCACTCTCTCATTTTTTCTTTGTATATTTTTTTTAGTGGTTGCTATAAAATACATACTTTCTTATCATTTACTTAGAGTTAATATTTTACAACTTCATTTGAAATTTAGAATTTTACTACCCCATTGTAGAGTTGTCCTATATAATTATCTCTCTATACTGAAAAACATATTAGTCAGTGTTAAATATTTTTGCTTTCAATTACCAAGCATACTTTAAAGAACTGAGGAGGAAAAGAAGACTCTCTACGATTTTTTCCCAGGCATTTACTGTTTCTGTTGCTCTCCCCTCACTCCCAGTTTTCCAGGTTTCCTTCTGGTACAGTTTTACTTCTGTCTAAAATGCTTCTTGTAGCAGTTCTTTCAGAACAGGGCAGCAGGCTACAGATTCCCTTGGTTTTCCTTCATCTGAGAATGTCTTTATTTCATCTTCTTTCCAGAAGGACACTGTCACTGGATATCAAATTCTGGGTTGACAGTTCTCCTTTAGTACCCTAAAAATGTTGCACCGCTTCCTTCTGGGCTCAATGGTTTCTGATGAAAATCCACAGTCGCTCACATCAGAGTTCCCCTGTAGGTAATGAGAATGTGCAGTGTTTCTCTGGCCACTTCTCAGATTTTTCCTTTGTCTTTAGTTTTCAGCAGATAGTTTATGATGTGTCTTGGTATGGATAGTTTTGAGTTCCTGCTATTTGGGTTTTGTTCTGCTCCTTGGATCTGCAGACTTATGTATTCCACCAAACTTGGGATTTTTTATTCATCATTTCTTCAAATATCTTTTTACTATTTCACTCTTGCTTCTGTCTCTGAGCCTCTGTTCATTCTGCTCCATCTTTCTTTCTGTTGTTTAGATTGGATAATTCCTGCTGATCAACTTTCAAGTTCACTGACCCTTTTCCTACTATGTTATCTCCATTCTGCTCTTGAGCCCATCCAGTGAGCTTTTAGTTGGTTACTGTATTTTTCAGATCTAAGATTTCCATTTGATCCTTCTCCTTATAGTCTTATTTCTTTCCTGAGACTTTCTAGTTTGACATTTGTTGTAAGAGTACTTGCAATTTTTCCCATAGAGGTTTAAAGTCTTCTTCATAGAATCACAACATCCATGTCAGTATTGGTATCTATTGATTGTATTTTCATGTGAACTGAAATTTTCATGGTTCTTTGTATGCTACATAATTTTAGGTTATATCTTGGGGTAGGATTCTAGGTCTTATTTAAATTATACAGAAAATGTTTTTTTTGGTTTGTTTTAGCTGACAATTGACCTGGTTAGGTTCAGGCCATAAGTTTCAACCCCCAGTCTATGAGCCATGAGTATCAGTTCAGGTCTCAAAGCCTTTGTAACCTTTGCTATTTGCATCTGTTCCAAATATGCAGTGCCCAGCGGTCCATCAGGCCTAGGAACAGTTTGGTTCTCAAGGCCTTTGTAGGATCTTGTCTGTGCACACCTGATTCTAGAGAGGTCTGGAGACATAAACAGCTTCCTGAGGTTGCTTTCCTGAACCTTTCACTGTCTGCTGTATACCTGTGCTCTCTGGCTGCCGGGGGCTTCCTTTTTTTGGATCTGTAGCCAAAAACTCAGGGCTGTAGATCCCCACTCTTGGGCTGGTCTGCACTGGGGCTGGAATCCTAGGTTTACCACCCCCACCCCTGGGAAAGCAGCTTAGTTGCCTGGGCCCCAGACAGCCGTGAGAAAACTGAAAAGAGGGAGAAACGGGGGATTTCCATAGTGCCTCTGAGCAGCAGGAGTTCCCCTTCTGGCCCTGGAGCAGAACGAGAGGCTTCTGCGAGCTCTGGCTGCACCCCACTGCTCACTCCCACCCGAGGCTTCTGCCGCACTCCCACATTGTGGCGGTGGGAGAGCTGCCCATTCGGCCAGCTCTTCTGGGTCCACCTTGTTGGTCTCCCAGGAGTTGCCCATGCCTTCTGCCCAGGTTTTTTGTTGTTGCTGATTTTTAGTTTATTGATTAATTCCTGTGCTGTGTCTCTGTTAACGCCTGGGCTTTTCTGCAGTCGCAGCGCACGGGCGTCTCGCTGCAGTGGCTTCTCTTGTCGTGGGGCACAGGCTCCAGGGTGCATCGGCTTCAGTGGTCGCAGTTCCAGGCTCTAGAGCACTGGCTCCGCAGTTGAGGCGTATGGGCTTAGTTGCGTGGGATCTTCCTAGATCAAGGGTCAAACCTGCGTCTCCTGCACTGGCAGCTGGATTCTTTACCACTGAACCATCAGGGAAAACCCCCTGCCCAGATGTTACAGCTGTGGTCGGTGTCAGAGAACAGGTGATGCGAACCAATTCCATGTCACCTGCGGCCTGCCTGTCTCCACACAGAAGACCTCACTCCCAGTACCTGGGCAAACCAGGGCAGACTGGGCCAAACCCGTCACATGGGCTGCCTAGGTTTGCCCATTTGGGGCTGTTCCAGCCAGTGCAGAAATGAGCATGATTGCTCATCCTCATGTGTGTTTGGGCATCTCGCTTACCTGGGCAGGATCTCTGGAGGGCTGAGTCCCCAGGCATGGAATTCCTGAGTGAGAGCACTTGCTAAAAAATTCTTCCAGTGGACCGAATGTAAATGTATCTGCCATCTTACTTTCTAAGCCATGAGGTGAGAGTGGCACACTGTGCTCCCCTCCTGCCTGAGGACCTTCATCTGGATCGTTTACTGAGCCCAGACTTGTTCTCAGGTGTCCTGAGGTGGAGAAGCAAATCCCAGGAGTCGTTTGTAAGCAGCTGCCCAGGAAAGCTCTGAGAGTTCAGGGCTGCCCCAGCCCCTGTGTCCACACACATGGCACCGTCCAGGGAGCCCTGTCCTCTCATACAAGGAACAGCGTGAGGCAGTGTGGACGTCCCAGGCAGGTTAGAGCACACCTCCCTGAGTCTGACTGCAGAGCTGGCAGCCTCCAGAATCAACACTGGCCTCCAGATTCTGAAACTCTGGTTCTGTGAGTATAATTAGCAGCCGTATTGCTGACACTCATCTCCTCCATGCCTGCCCTGGGACGGCGTCAGCTTTGGGCCGCCTGTCACGGCCAGCATTGGCCTTAAAGGCTGCGTGGACTTTGTCTCCACTTCCCAAGCCTCCTTTGCCATCCTTCAGCTCTAGAGGGCTGCTCAGCCCCCCTCCCCCACGGGGAATAGCCCCCCAGAGAAGGAGAACTAAAGGCAGTTGCGGGGAGCACAGAGAAGCCGCAGAGTAAGGCAGTGGGCGTGCCAGCTGCCCAGAGCTCAAGGGCGAGGGGCTGTGTCTGCACGGACTCACGAGTGTGCGCTGCCCCAGGCACCATCCTCAGGCTGGACCCCGCAGTGGGCAGCCGACCTGACCCCTCCCCAGGGTGTGGGTGGAGGTGGACGGGCAGGCAGACGGGGGTCAGGCCACGCGCTGCCTGCTGAAGCAAGGACAGCGAGAGGCCAGCGAGGTCAGGGCATGGTGAGTGGCGGAAGGTGGCAGGGCCTTCCATGCTGCTTTGTGCCTTTTTCTGAGTCACTTCCCTCAGAGGTGAAGGTCTTCCATGCCTGCCCACAGCACTTCCAGATATTTCAGTTAAAGACTGGACAGGTTTTCCTGCTTCTCCACAGAAATCAGGAAGCCCAGGCCTCTGAAGAGTGGCCCGTAGGCTCAGGCCTCTGAGTTTGTTTTGCTTGCCGGTGTGGATGTGGCATCCTCACAGAATGGCACTATGGGGTGGCGGGCCGGGCTGCAGCCCCAGAACCTCTGCCAGCTGCTCCATGCCTCAGTGTCCTCGTCTCTAAAATGGGCCGTGGAGACGTGCTGCAGCAGCCCGGCTCCCTCAAGACAGCCCCTGGGTTTACTCGTCATCCTGCTGTGACTTTTATTTTTTTTATTTATAAAAATGTATGTATTTTTAACTGAAGGATAATTGATTTACAACATTGTGATGGTCTCTGCCATACACGTGCATACCTGTGGATCAGCCACAGGAATTCATATGTCCCCTCCCTCTCGAGCCTCCTTCCCTGCACCCTCCCCACCCACGCCTCTCGGCTGCCACAGAACACTGGGTTGCGCTCCCTGCATCACGCAGCAGATCCCCACTGGCTGGCTGTTTTACATACGCTGGTGTATGTTTCCCTTTGGTGTGCCGTCTTCATTCATCCCACACTTTCTTTCCCCGACTGTGTCCACAAGGCTGTTTCCTATGTGCTGTGATTTTCAGTTGCACTCTCAGGTGCCTTCCAGTCTGCACAGGACTTAAGTAGCCAAGTCACAGCCCCACCCAGTCAAGGAGGAACTGCCCAGGCAGTGTTAGAGCTGGGATTGTATTTGCTTAAGTGTGACTGTTACTTTGCATCAGACCTCAGAGCAGCCCTGTGAGCAGGACCCGGGCAGCTCCATCTTCAACAAGCTCTAGGCTCACCTAGAGCATAAAGTAGCCTCACCTGGCCTCACGTGAAGAAATAGATTTCCGGAAAGTGAGTCCGCCCTGCTCCAAGGAAACCTCACAGAGCCCCGTAGATGAGCAGACACTGATAGAATCCCTGCCCAGGCCAGCCAAGCACACAGCCTCCAGCCACCAGGTCTGCCCTGGGCACCCTAGGGGCACCTAGGGCCCGGCTCACAGGGATTGCAAGCGCAGCGTCAGCGGCCCGTCCAAGCGGGGGCGCCTGCCGTGGCCGAGACCTAGAGGGCAGGCCCGTGGCTGTCTGCCTTTGGGGTCTGCCCTGACACTGCCTCCTCAGAAGGGCTTCGCTAGTGGGAGAGGCCGGGAGGGTCACACAGCGTGGTGCGGGACAGTGGCCGCTGGCACGGGGCCTCCCTTCACCCCCAACCCCCCACCCCTCAGGTCAGTGCCAACGGCAACGTCCTGCGCAGTGAGATCGTAGGCTCCATCAAGATGCGCGTCTTCCTGTCCGGCATGCCCGAGCTGCGCCTGGGCCTCAACGACAAGGTCCTCTTCGACAACACGGGCCGTGAGTACCCTGCCTAGGCCCGGGAGCCTGAGCGGTCAACAAGTTCACCTTAGGCATATTGCCTTAGAAACAACTTTCTTTCCCCGACTGTGTCCACAAGGCTGTTTCCTATGTGCTGTATTTTCAGTTGCACTCTCAGGTGCCTTCCAGTCTGCACAGGACTTAAGTAGCCAAGTCACAGCCCCACCCAGTCAAGGAGGAACTGCCCAGGCAGTGTTAGAGCTGGGATTGTATTTGCTTAAGTGTGACTGTTACTTTGCATCAGACCTCAGAGCAGCCCTGTGAGCAGGACCCGGGCAGCTCCATCTTCAACAAGCTCTAGGCTCACCTAGAGCATAAAGTAGCCTCACCTGGCCTCACGTGAAGAAATAGATTTCCGGAAAGTGAGTCCGCCCTGCTCCAAGGAAACCTCACAGAGCCCCGTAGATGAGCAGACACTGATAGAATCCCTGCCCAGGCCAGCCAAGCACACAGCCTCCAGCCACCAGGTCTGCCCTGGGCACCCTAGGGGCACCTAGGGCCCGGCTCACAGGGATTGCAAGCGCAGCGTCAGCGGCCCGTCCAAGCGGGGGCGCCTGCCGTGGCCGAGACCTAGAGGGCAGGCCCGTGGCTGTCTGCCTTTGGGGTCTGCCCTGACACTGCCTCCTCAGAAGGGCTTCGCTAGTGGGAGAGGCCGGGAGGGTCACGCAGCGTGGTGCGGGACAGTGGCCGCTGGCACGGGGCCTCCCTTCACCCCCAACCCCCCACCCCTCAGGTCAGTGCCAACGGCAACGTCCTGCGCAGTGAGATCGTAGGCTCCATCAAGATGCGCGTCTTCCTGTCCGGCATGCCCGAGCTGCGCCTGGGCCTCAACGACAAGGTCCTCTTCGACAACACGGGCCGTGAGTACCCTGCCTAGGCCCGGGAGCCTGAGCGGTCAACAAGTTCACCTTAGGCATATTGCCTTAGAAACACTGTTGCGTTGTTTACAACGGTGAAATCTGGTCAGCTAATGCCTGGGCCTGGAGGACATGGGGGAGTGAAAAATCCTCCAGTCCAGTCCCCTTGTCGCCTCTCGGGCCAGAGGTGCAGATGGGCACCTCCATGGTCACGCAGAAGGTCCTCCGCCCCGCCCTCCTTCAGGGACTGCAGGGCTCCTCTCTCCTGGGCCCAGTTTCTGTCCTCACCCCTGTCATCGGGGCTGAGCTGTGCAGAAACCACACACAGCGGCTCAAGCTCACCCTCCCTGGCCTGGGTTTGATGCTTTGTGGTGTGGCAGCCGGGGTGGCCTCAGAAGCCCAGGGCTGCTGGGGCTCTGGTGTTCCCAAGCTTGACCTCCAGCCTCCCCTCCCACCCACAGGAAGGTTGTAGTTACATCAGCGGTAGTGCTCGTGAGGGCCTCTCAGACATCCACTCAGCAGAGCAGCTCCCCTCCCGGAACTGGGCTCGACCCTCAGCCTCTCTAGGCTGAGAAACTGAGATGGGATCCCAGGGACGACAGGCCCAGGGCCCTCAGGGGACCCCGAATCATCCTTGAGCATGCCCAGTGAGGTCTGTTCGTCATTCAGCAAACACATCCCAGGCAGCACCCCAGGCTGGGGGCTCAGAGTGAACTGGCCCACCAGCTCTGCCCTCAGCCCGGTGTTGGGATGTGATGGGGCTTCCTGGGGGTGAGGAAAGGCAGGGATGGCTATCTCAAGAGCCAGCCACCTTGGTGTTCGGGGCCCAAGACACTCTCACAGATTTGGAAGCAGCTCAGCTCTGCAGGGCTGGGCCCCCAGACAGCGGGGCACCATTGCTAAGAGAGTGGCCCAGGGTACCTGGCGCCTGCCTGTCATGCCCTCACATCCCTGCTCCCTGCAGGTGGCAAAAGCAAGTCTGTGGAGCTGGAGGACGTGAAGTTCCACCAGTGTGTGCGGCTCTCACGCTTTGAGAATGACCGCACCATCTCCTTCATCCCGCCCGACGGCGAGTTCGAGCTCATGTCCTACCGTCTCAACACGCACGTGAGTGCACAGTCGCCAGCGCCTGGGCCCCAGGCTCCCACCCCCGCCTCGCCCCGGCAGCACCCCTTTTCCCTGCTGGGTGGGAGCCGCCTCCTCCATGGTGAGTCTCGGGTCTGTGAAGTGACCTGTGGGACGGGCACAGTGCCCCAGGGGCAGCCCGGACTCCAAGGAGCCTGCTGTCAACATGAGGCTCCAAACTTTGTGGGGGCAGACCTTTGGCACCACTGCCCCCTTTCCCAGCAGCACCCCAGAGTGTCCTCTGTGATGCTTTCTGCATTCTCTCTTGTCTGACCCATCCTGGCACCGGCTTGGCTTCTCCCAAGAGCCCCTGGTGCTGGGCTCACACCAGGCCAGTGGTCGCTTGCCCTGTTTCCCCTCTGTGAAAGGGAGCTTTATAAAACGACTAGGCAAGGGTGCCATGTTCCCTCTCCCCGACAGGTCAAGCCCTTGATCTGGATCGAGTCCGTGATTGAAAAGCATTCCCACAGCCGCATCGAGTACATGATCAAGGTGCGTGTGTGTCCTGCACGCAGCGTCAGCCGGATGTGCAGGGCGTAAGAGGGGGACATGGGTGGCCCCACCTGGCACAGGGCTTCCGGAATCTCTGGCCTGTCCAGCACCTTTGACACAGGGTCCTAACGCAAGACTGGAGGCACACCGGGGCTCTTGTGCCCCCTGCCCCAGGGCTGAACCTGTGGCTGTCATCCATGTTGTCTCCCTGTGAGCTTGCCGAGAGTGGGCCTGGGACACAGGACATGCCGCCCAGGTCCTAGGTGCAGCCACCGTGGAAGCAGGCTGTGCCTAGGTGTCCAGGTGGCACACTTCTGCCACCCAGGACTTCATCCGTTGCAGGCCAGGCCAGGTGATGCAGACATTGTCCCCAGAGGCCAGGACCGCAGAGAAAGATGGGAAGCCCCAAAGCCTGAGGAGACAGGCGGGCAGAGGTGACCTTCCAAAGTTGAGCTTAAAGAAAACCTCAGAGGGCAGGAGAGACTGGGGGAATCCCACAGGCCAGGCTAAGGGGTGTGTGGCCCTTGGGGAGCAGGCTGGGTGGAAGCTGGGCTGTCTCACCTTCACTCTCAGCACCCTTGGCCTCACTCCTCATCTCCAGGCCAAGAGCCAGTTCAAGCGGCGATCAACAGCCAACAACGTGGAAATCCACATCCCTGTGCCTAATGATGCCGACTCACCCAAGTTCAAACGACAGTGGGGAGCGTCAAGTGGGTGCCCGAGAACAGTGAGATCGTGTGGTCCATCAAGTCCTTCCCGGTGAGCACCCTCTCGGCAGGGGCCCCCCAGACCCACACCCACACCCGCCTGCTCCCTGGGTCCCACGCAGCGTGGCAGCCTGACCGCTGCGGGCCCCTGAGGCCCAGGCCTGGCATCCCCGCCTGGAGCTTGGGGGAGGCTCAGAAGGGGGGCTGGGTGGAGAACAAGGCGGGGTGGGGAGGGAGTGTTCCACTTTGCTCTTGTGTGGGCACCTGCCTGTCTCCAGAGTCGGGTTAGCGCCCCCGCCCCGCCTCCTGCTGCCCTTCTTTCTCTGCCTGCCCCTCCTGTTTGGAACTCAGCTTGCCTCCAGGGGCGCAGGCTGCCTGCCTTGGGGCCAGAGCAGCGCCAGCTGCAGGAACTTAGGGCACCTGCTGCCCGACCCACAAGCTGGCGTGGCCGCCTGGCTGGTGTTCAGGGTTTGGAGCCCTTGAGTCTGGGTTTGCGGGCAGAGTGCCCAGGGACTGGGAGGCAGGAATGAGGCTGCACGGACTGCACGTTCCTCGTGGTGAAAAGACACAGTGCCTTTGCTCTTTGTCTCGGGGCTGTTTGTGTTTCTTGCTCTGGAAACTGTAGTAGCTGCCCTTTTGCTCACTTTTCTGTCAAGTTTGGTCACTTTCTTGTTGGTTCCCAAAAGCTGTTTGCACATGGGCGAGGGGAGTACTTTTTCTTTGATAGCAGTTGCAAATGGTTTTCCTTAGTTTGGTGTTTGTCTTTCAGCCTCTCCTCTGGAGTATTTTTGCTTTGTAATCTTTTTGATTGTGGTAGGTTTTTTTCAGTTCTCATGGGTTCTTAGATACTCTTTCACATGTTTGCGGCAGTTGCAGTTGCCCCTTTTCCTCTCCTGTTCTTGGGCGCCTTGTGACTCCTGGCATCTCCCTGCTTCTGTTGCTGTCTCCATGCCTGTAAGTGGTGGTGGAGAGCAGCCTCCTGGCTTTGCCTCCAACCAGAACTGCAGCCTCCTGGCTTTGCCTCCAACCAGAACTGCTAGGGTTTCCCCTTTTCGGTGTCTTGCTGCTTTGGGCTGCAATTTATTCCAGTTCCACTTTGCTGTGTTTTTAGCACAAAACGGCAACAAATTTAGCCAAATGCCTCTTCGGTGTCGGTCAGTTCAGGTATCAACACAGGATGGATCTTGAACCATCCTTGCATTCTGCAAACTCCAGCTGATCATGGTATGTCTTCTCTTTGATGTGCCATTATCTCTGTTGGTTAACATTGTACATAGTATTTTTACAGTGAGATTCATGGCTGAGATTGACTTTTTTTTGGTACCTCTGTCTCAACAGGTATCAATATTGTACCTGTTTCATAGATTTTTTTTGTCTCCCTCTTCCATGCTGCAGAACAGCTTTAAAGTGGCCTTGAGAGGATTGATAGATTTGGCTGTGTGTGACCATCTGTATCTCTGTTACTCTTTCTAACTCATCTGTGGAAATTAGGCCATTTCGAGTTTCTGTTTGTGTTGGAGTCAGTTTGGGTAAATATGTATTTTCCTATAAAATTATCCATCCTAACCAGGTTTTCAGATTTGCCTGCACAGAGTTGTAGAAAGGGGGCTCTTTTTCCCCTTCTCTTCTGACAGTGACTTATATCCCTTGTTATACCTTGTTTTGCATTTTTGTTTCTTCTTTTCCTTGATAAGGTTACCTAGTGGTTTGTTTTTTCTCCAGATTCACTTTTTAGTTTCTTTGTCATATTTTTCAGTTTTATAAGTCTTTAATTTCTTCATCCTTTGTCCTGATTTTCAAGTTTTTAAAATTTTATTATTTTCTTTTAAAATTTGTATTGATATAAATATTTAAGCCACAGATATTCTTCTGAAGCCTGCCTCAGCTATATAACCCATAGAACAGGCATGTAATATTTGATACTATTATCTAGAAATGCTGTAATCGAATGAGTATTTTTGTTTCGTTTTGTTTGTTTTCTGTTTTTCTGGTCAAAGGGCCTTTTCTTTTCCATTTTATCTTCACTTTGAGTTTGGTGCTTTGAGGTCAGAGAAGGTTATTTGTGCTATTCTGCTTATAAGCTTCATTGAAGCATTCACTGTGTGTTAATGTAAGGTCGCAGTTTGTGAATATCCCATATGTACTTGAGAAGATAAGGCCTCTGCAGCGGGTAGAGACCCTGGCACGCACCGTGAGGTCTGCTGTGATGCCCTGGCAGCACCAGCCACACAGGGAGCTGGGTCAGCTCTGGTTCCTCTGGCTCCTCTGCCTCCTGTTTCATCTCTCATCGCGTCTGCTTAACAGAAGGTGCTGCCGTGTTACTTGGTGCATAGACACTCATAACTGTTGTACCTTCCCTGTGGATTTGTAGGGCATAGCCTTTCGGGCTGTGAACAGCTGTCCTCTGCACCTGGAATTCTTTGCCCTTAATTCTCCCCTGTGGCAGCAGTCCAGCCCTGCTCTGCCTTTTTGGTTTTTTTTTAATCTTTAAAAAAAAAATTGTGGTTGCACTGGGTCCTCATTGCTGTGCTGGGCTTTCTCTGCTTATGGTGAGCGAAGGCTGCCCTCCGGCTGCCGTGCGTAGGCTTCGCGTCGCAGAGCTTCTGTCCTGTTGCAGAGCACAGGCTCGAGGGCGCAGGGCCTCCGTGGTTCAGCTGCAGCTCGCGGCCTGCAGACTGTGGGCGCAGGAGTTGCGGCACATGGGCTCAGTTGCCCTGCGGCATGTGAGACCTTTCCCACCAAGGATCGGATCTGTGCCCCCTGCGTTGGTCGGCAGATTCTTAACCCCTGGACCGCAGGGAAGCCGGCCCTGCTCTGCTTTGTTTGACTGTGGCCGGCATGCCTTCACCCTTTCTTTCTGCTGGTTTTGTCTTCCTGACTCTGCTTTTACAGTGTAGAGTTGGGTTTGGGTCTGTGAGCCAGTCTCCAAGTCTCATTAATAAAAGAAATTAAACCCATTTACATGGCCCTGACTGACACAGGGGAGGCTTGCAGACTTCTGCCCCCCACCGGGGAGGGCCTACCTCTACGCATTCTTCTGCTTTCATTTTCCACTTGGTTTTTCTAAAGCTTAGGTTTGGGGGCTGGTTATCGTCTCATGCACAGCCTGATGGAGCTGGTTTTATTCCTTGGCTGCCTGCTCTGTCTGTTTTAATATGATTCTCTTTGTTTGGGCTGTGCCTGTCTTCGCTGTTGCATGGCCTTCTCTCTAGTTTAGGTGAACAGGAGCGGGGGCCGCTCTCCAGCTGTGGCGCTCGGGCTTCTCACTGCGGTGGCTCCTCTTGCCGTGGAGTGCAGGCTCTAGGGGGTGTGTGCTCAGTAGTTGCGGTTCCTAGGCTGTAGAGCACAGGTTCCTCAGTTGTGGAGCATGGGCTTAGTCACTCCGCAGCCTGTGGGGTCTTCCCAGATCAGGGGCCGATTCCGTGTCTCCTGCGTTGGCAAGCAGACTCTTTACCATTGAGCCACCAGGGAGGCCCTGCTGTGTCTATTGCTGAGACTGCATTATTCTCCCCTTGTTGTTCCGGAATCTTCACTGAGCACACAGCACCAAGTCAGGAGGAGTCCATAGGCCTGCACTGATGAGCAGATCCTGACCACTCACTTCATCCCTGAAAGGGGAGCGTGGACACAGCACTGGGGAGGCAGAGCTCTGCGCTGCTCTGCCGGGGCCATGCAGAGGCAGCCCTGGTCAGCAGGGACTCCTATTGCCAAAGGCCTGAGGCTCACAGCCCTCCGTGTCCTGGTGTGAGGAGAGCTGCACTTCCTGCTGCTCCCTGCAGTTCTGTGTTACTCACCAGGCACTGGGACAACCAGGCCAGGACTCCTGACCCCTCATGGCTGAGAGTTCAGTCACTCAGTCGTGTCCGCTTCTTTGTGACCCTGTGGACTGTAGCCTGCCAGGCTCCCCCGTCTGTGGGATTTCCCAGGCAAGAATACTGGAGCAGATAGCCATTTCCTTCTCCAGGGGATCTTCCTGACCAGGGATGGAACCAGCGTCTCCTGCATTGGCGGTGGTAAGGTGGATTCCTTACCACTGCACCAGCAGGAAAGCCATTCCTTCCCCACTGCAAGTCCCATCTCTGGAGTCATTGTTCAGCTTCCAGGACCAGAGCCTTTCCCCTCCAGGGGAAGCCCTAGGGCCAGCTCATCAGTCCCAGGCAGCCCTGTCGCCCCATGCCAGTGCTCACTCTTTCTCTCCCTTCTTCCTCCCCAAGGCCTAGTGGTGGTCTTTTCCTTGATGCAACTAGGCTTCTAAGTGCCTGGGAACTTGTAGCAGTTTCTCTTCATCCTCAGAATTAGAGGATTAGTCTTCCCCAGTGGGGCTGGTGTGGGCAGCCCAGGAGGCTCAGAGGATAAGATAAGTGTGAGTGTGTTGCAGGAGCCGAGGCCCTGGATGGCCACAGACCATGCCAGGGAGGGACTCGTTGGCCAGGCCCACAGCCTGGCATTCTCCAGGGGCAGCTGTCGGATGAACGCGCCAGGGCCTCCGCCTGACCATCTCCTCTGTGGTCTGCTCCCACAGGGCGGCAAGGAGTACCTGATGCGGGCCCACTTTGGCCTGCCCAGCGTGGAGGCAGAGGACAAGGAGGGCAAGCCCCCGATCAGCGTCAAGTTCGAGATCCCCTACTTCACTACCTCTGGCATCCAGCACGTGCGACCAGGGCTGCTGGGGCCCCGGGCAGACACGGACAGGCCCAGTGGGGCTTCTCGGGCCAGGCACCAGTCCAGGCTCAGGGGGTTGAAGGTGACAGACAGCAGTGCAGCCAGTTAGCAAGGGTGCTAGCTGACCTGTCCCGGCGCTCCGAGCTGCTCCCCAGCCCTGCCCGTCTCCATGGGCAGCCTGGCCCTGATGGAAGGAGGCCCGCAGTGGTCTACTCAGACCTGACCTGTGCTCCAAGCTCAGAAATGCATTCAGCCCCCAAAACTAATGTCCACACATTTGCCAGTGTGGGGCCCATTTTCCTGGGCACCTCCAGAGAAGCCCTGAATGGGGCTGAAAACCCTGAGATTGACCCCTTCTCTAGGAATCTGCTAGAAGGTCGTGCCTGCGAGTGCACATCTGGCTCTTGCCACACCTTCTAGAAGCATCTCCACCCTCCCTCAGCCTGAGTGTGATACAGACTAAGGTGCTTCGCCCTCTCCCTTGCCCTCTTGGTCTCAGCCGAGCCCCAGGAGGAATGACTAGGTGGGCAGCCAGGAGCGGGGGTGGCGTGTGCATGCTTAGGGCCCTGATTCCTGTGCTGCAGGTGCGTTACCTGAAGATCATCGAGAAGAGTGGCTACCAGGCCTTACCGTGGGTTCGTTACATCACTCAGAACGGAGGTACGTGCGACCTGCCCCTGGGGCATGTACTGAAAAGGCCCCTGGTGGGCGTGCCACTGACCTGCCCTTGGGGCAGGTGGGGGGTTGCTGAAAAGGCCCCTGGTGGGCGTGCCATTGTCCCCAGTGCTCAGGGGGGCTGCTCAGGGAGCAACCCCAGGGTCAGGGCAGGTGGGGCAGCCCCTCCAGGGTCAGAGCAGACAGTGGACGCCCGCCTCCCTCTTTCTAGATTACCAGCTTCGGACCCAGTGAGTGGCCGTGGTGGCCCACGCTCCCAGCACGGGACCCCGGTGGAAGCGCCTGCCCAGCCTGCCGGAGGGAGGGGCTCCCCTGGACCCCAGCGCCCCTCCACCTCCACCCAGGGGCCCCTCCTCCCAGGTGCACCTGCTCTGCCGCCGCCACTCTCACCTCCCAAGTCTCCTTTTCCCAGAAGAGGCTCATCTTCAAGAGGTCTTGTCTCTCAGCCCCTGAGTCAGTTTAGGGGGAAGGAAAGGTACCTTTCCCTCCAGAGGTCAAATACAGCCTTCTGTGCTGTTCAGCTCCCAGTCACAGAAAGAGTGGGAAGCACTGCCCAGACGGCTCTTCGGCCGGGCTGGCAGGGCCGCTGTGGTGTTGCCATTCTGTTGAACGCTGTGGGTTTATCGAGCATTCCTAGATTTTGTCTCCAGCCATCGCTGTATACGTGATCCTCACTGTCTGTGCCTCCCTCCCCCGTCCTGAAGCTCTCAGGCAGCACTTAGTGAGGACAGGCTTCCCCTTCCTCGCCCTCCTCCCCAGTGAGGCTGACACGGGGTCGCCCTCCCAGCGCCTGGCACTTCGACTGGAGGCGCCTGGTCTGTAGCTTTGAATAGAGACGGCTTCTCAGGGCCAGCCCGTGCCACATGATGCTGTCACTCAGCCACATCAGTGTTTGTGCCACCAGGGGCAGGGGGTCCAGCGCGGGCCCCCAGCCTCAGAGGGTAGGGGTCCCAGGCCGTCCCCATCTGTGCTTGGACACCGCCGCCCCCAGCCCTGTCCATGTTTGTGTCATGAGTACATTAAACTCCATCGGTTAAACATGCCTTCCTTCTGGCGCAGCGTTGTGCTGACTCCTGGGTGCCCGGGAGAGGGGCGGGCTCATACCAACCTGAGTGTGGCACCAGTTCCTGGGGCCCCTGTGTCCCCTGGGAAGACGAGACCCGGCAGTGAGCAAGCAGAGCCACTGCCCAGGGGCCTCCCAGAGGGGCTGCAGAGGGGAGGGCACACGGGCGAACGTCTCCGTCTCGTCTGAAATGACCGTCAGAGCCCTCGGGCCACCAGCAGTCTGCTCCCCTCTGCGGCCCGGTGGTCTTCCTCGAGAGTGAGGTCCTGCTGCCAGCAGCATCAGCATCCCACACACACGCAGGAGACCGGCTGACAGGCTCTGCATGTGAGTCATATGTGCACTGGAGTCTGAGGACCACTGCCTGGCCCATAGAGGGGGGTCTCGGCAGGGGCGTGGGCAGAAGACAGCTTGTCTGCCCAACGCAGTCACAGGCCTGCCCCCTCCTGCCTGCAAGGGCTGTTTTCCTCTCATCTCCCATATCCCCCAGCTCCCCCTTGGAGGTCTGTTGGGCATCAACCCAAGGGGAGTCTTGATCATCCACCTCATGGAGGAAGGAGCGCTGCCCTGGCCCAGGGCTCAGGCGAAAGCCCTTAGAGGCACCCTGAGGCCCCTCCCTCACTGCCACGCCCGCATCTGCAGCAAGCCCTGGCGGCCCCTCCAGAAGGCCCTGGGGAGCCACAGCATGCAAAGAGACAGTGGCCAGAATTTCCCCAGATGAATGGAAATCTGTAAATTCTCAGATTCAGGAAACCAGTGAGCCCAAATCAGGATCAACAGACCTAAGTCCATAACTAAAAAACATCACAGTCAAAACACGAAACATCAGACACTTAAGTGAAGCTTATAAAAGCAATGCAAAGATTAAAAACACAGAACACAAAAAAGGAAGCAAAAAACAGGCTGAGAGCTGGCTTCATGATGGCAACAATGCTCAGATTGCTCAGAGAAGATGATCAGTCTTGACGACCAATTCTGTGCCCGGCTAAGCTGCAAAAGAACAAGATGAAAGGTTCAGCAGTAACAAACCCTCAACAATGTGTGTGTATATCAGGGAGACTCAAAGGCTTCCCTGGTGGCTCAGTAGTAGAGAATCTGCTTGCCGTTGCAGGAGACGCAGGTTCGATCTCTGATCTGGGAAGATCCCACATGCTGCGGAGCAACTAAGCCCATGCACCGCAACTGCTGAGCCTGTGCTCGAGAGTTCCGGAACGGCAACCACTGAAGCCGGGGTGCTGTCGAGCCCATGCTTCAAAACGAGAAAAGCCACCACAACGGGAAGCCTGCTTACTGCAACGAAGAGTAGCCTCCGCCTTCCGAAACTAGAGGAAAGCCCCTCTCGCAGCAGCGGAGACCCAGCACAGCCAAAAGTCTACAAAACTATTTTTAAAAAGGGTCCGTGCACGAGGAAGGAAAGAGACGAGGAATGCTGAAAAAACTCGGAAGCCGTTGAGAATATCTAAACTATCATTGACTACATATGAAGCAGTCATAATATTGAACAAGTAATGTCTGAGCAGTAACCTAAGGTACAACTGAAATTCTGCACAGCATCCTGCAAAATATAGGAGATAGGTGGTTGGCATCAGTGGCTCCTAACACCTTTATACTGTTTGGGAGGAAGATGGACTAAAGTCTAAAAAAGCTGTGTATCCATGTATAACTCCCAAACCAGTGGTTGGGAAAAGATTTAAAGAAAATTTTAATGAACCAACGGGAGAGAGAAGCATAGGAAAATAAGAATAAATGCAAGTATCCTAAGAATCTTTTAATGATAAACAGCACTTAGAACTGCACCACATGAGATTTCCCTGGTGGTCCAGTGGTTAAGATTCCATACTTATGATGCTGGAATGCAGGGGACACTGATTTGATCCCTGGTCAGGGAACTAAGATCCCACGTGCCACGCAGCATGGCCAAAAAGAAAAAACTGCACTACAACTTTTCATTTTGTGCCATAGAAACTAGTCTGTAACAATAAATCCAGACATTAGGAATCGTACACTTAAGTGTAAATGATGCAAGCCTGCTCGTTTCAGATACTGCTAAAGAGACTGAACTAAAATCCCACATCCAGCTATAGCCTGTTGAACTACGTGCTGAGTCACTTCAGTCGTGTCTGACTCTGTGACCCCCGTGGACTGGAGCCCGCTGGTCTCCTCTGTCCATGGGATTCTCCAGGCAAGAATACTGGAGTCGGTTGTCATTTTCTCCTCCAGAACATCTTCCCGACCCGGGGATCAAACCCATGTCTCTTTATGTCTCCTGCTTTGGCAGGTGGGTTCTTTCCCACTAGCGCCACCTGGGAAGCCCATTTATGAAATACACACCTAAAACATAAGTACACAACACAGTTAAAAGTAAAAAGACGCTAACATAACAAGATAAATCTCATGTAGTTATATTGATATCAAACCAAACGGACCTCAGGCAAAAAAAAAGTGTGACAGACCCTGAAAAAGTTGTCACAAATTTCTAAGAATTCTTACTATTAGAGTCTACATTCTCTAAGAAATTCTCAAGAGAACTGAGTTGGAATTAACAACAAGTGAGCTTCTTTTTTTTAATTTCCAAATATAATTAGCTTTTAAAGAACTCTTCTAAATTACCATGTGTCAAAGAAGAAAAGGTAATGGAAATTAGAAAATATGAGTGAATTTTTTTTAATCTGGACGCAGATTACAAAAATGGTCTTACTTTTGAAAATGCATCAACCACTGACAATTTACTCTTCTGTATATAACATTTCAGTAAAATGTTTACGGAAAAAACTAAAACCTTTACAGCAGCCAGGGGGAAAAATGTTAAGTTGGAAAGCGTGACAGTGAGGTAGACAGCTCACTTTACATCAGCAACAGAGGAAGCCAGATGAGAGCAAAGTGCCCTTCTCAGTGCCGAGAGAAAGCTGCCCACCCCGCAGAAACATTCCAGGGCTGCGGCTGAGATCAAAACTGTTTCAGACAAAACCAGCTGACTCACACTAAAGAAAACATTGAATTATATTACTTCAGGCAAGAGGAAAGTAATGGCAGGTCCAGACGCAAGAAGGAGTAAGGAATAAAGTAAATACATGCAAAAACGTAAACCTAGGTTGGGTAAAACAGTGTTTCCTGAAGTTAAGAAAAATGATAGAATTACAATACACACAAGAAAGAAAAAAAAAAAAAATACCACGTCCTGAAGAAGTAGATGGAGTTAGTTTCCCAGTACATGATTGACGGAGGACAGTGAAAAGCATGGATGGACTCTGCGTTTTTGTAAGCATGCACTATCATCTCTAAGGTCTCTCCTGTGGCTCAGCTGGTAAAGAAACCGCAAAAAAAAAAAAAAAACCACGTCCTGAAGAAGTAGATGGAGTTAGTTTCCCAGTACATGATTGACGGAGGACAGTGAAAAGCATGGATGGACTCTGCGTTTTTGTAAGCATGCACTATCATCTCTAAGGTCTCTCCTGTGGCTCAGCTGGTAAAGAAACCGTTGCCTGCAACGTGGGGGACGTGGGTTCAACCCCTGGGTGGGGAAGATCCCCTGGAGGAGGAAATGGCAACCCACTCCAGTGTTCTTGCCTGGAGAATCCCATGGGCAGAGGAGCCTGGCGGGCCCCAGTCCATGGGGTTGCAAAGAGTCGGACTCTACTGTGAACCTAAGCACAGCACACTATATTTGCTAAGGGAATCACTAAAATAATAAAATAATTGCAATTTCCAAATGTTCCGAGGGAAAGCAATGATTTTTTTTAAAACCACACACACACAACAACAATAACCTAAAGACGGCCAGAGAAGATAAAAAGGAACTTAAGGGGAAGAAACAGCAAACAAAACAATACAGTAAATTTAAACCTAGGTTTAAGTGTCAGATAGGTTCCTACATTAAATGTAGACAGGCTAAATATTCCAGCTAAAGGTCAGTTTGTCACGCTGGATTTCTTAAAATCCCAACTCTATGTTAATTATAAGAGATGCATCAAAACCGTTAAGATGCAGACAATTTAAAAATAACAGGATGGGGAAAATAACCATAGAAATACCAAAAGAAAGCTGGGATTAGGTTAATATTAGACAACGTATGCTTTAAGGCAAAATCATTGCTGGAGATAAAGAGGGACATCATCATAAAAATAATAAAAGATTTACTTCATTAGGAATATAAATTTTTTTTAATTTGTGTGACCCTAATAACATGGTCTCAAAATACATAAAGCAGAAATTGACACAACCACAAGGATAGTTAAGTCCACAGTAAAAATGAGCAATTTAAATTCATCTCTCGGCAACTGATAGAATAGAACAAGTAAACCCAGAGAAGCAAAAAGAATATTTGAGCAGTGCAATGAATTTAACTAATGGACCTGTATTTGTGGAGCATAGTATTCAGCAACTACAGAATACATTTTCCTTTGATGCACACACTGTGTTTTAAAGCAAGGCTGAAGGAAATAGTCCCTTGGCCAAATGCTGCTTAGTTAGGAATCAATTTTAAAAACAATGATGAGGAAAATCTCCATTCTTTGGGAACCATTTCTAAATAATCCATTGATCAAGGAAGGAATTCTAGAAAAATAATAGATTTTGAACTGAAAAGTAATGAAAATACTGCATTTCAAAACTTGTGCAATGCAGCTAAACCAGCACTTTGAAGGAGATTTGTGTGGCCTTCCGTTTATAAATACTAGATATTACAATATACATTTATATAATGTATGTTGCATATATGTAACATATAATGCATGCTGCATGCTAAATCACCTCAGTCATGTCCAGCTCTTTGTGATGCTATGGACTGTAGCCTGCCAGGCTCCCCTGTCCATTGCATTCTCCAGGCAAGAATACTGGAGTGGGTTGCCATGCCCTGGTCCAGGGCATCTTCCCAGCCCAGGGATCGAAGGGCGTCTCTTACGTCTTGTGCACTGGCAGGCAGCTTCTTCACTACTAGGGCCACCTGGGATTCCCATATACTGTGATGTTATGTATAAAATGTAAAAGAAAGACTTTTGCAGCCTCATGGGCTGTAACCTGCCAGGCTTCTCTGTCCATGGGACTTCCCAGGCAGGAATACTGGAATGGGTTGCCTCTTCCTTCTCCAGGGATCTTCCCGACCTGGGGATTGAACCCACGTCTCCTGCATTGGCAGGCAGATTCTTTACCATTGAGCCACCTGGGAAGCCCACTGTATATAAAATATAAAAGACTGAAAAGAATGAGCTTATCATCCCTCTCAAAAAGTTAGAAAAAGAATAAAGTAAACCTACGAGCACAGAAAGGAAATAACAAAGAACAGATATGAGGGAAATAGAAAGCTTTCAATAAACAGAATCAACAAAACAAGTTGGCTATTTAAAATTGAAGGTCTTCTGGAAATTTTGAGCAAGATAAAGGCACTAAGGCTTTTATTGGAAATGGGGGAGAAACATTATTACAGCGTAAAAGTATTAAAAAGACGAGCGCAGGGCGTGTGCCACTTCACAAAGACACTCAGTCCACTTTCTGTCCACCACGTTGTGTGCCCTGCTCAGACTTCATCCTCACTGGGGAGAGGTATGCTTTTCTGATCCTCCTGAATTAAGCCATACGGACAAGAAGAGCACTGGATAAAGAGAGACTATGAACAACTTTATGCAAGCAAACTTGAAACTTTTAGATAGATACCTTGGATAAATTCCTGGAGCAGAAATATATAAATTCAAAAAGAAATTAAAATCTAAATAGTCCTATGACTACTAAAGAAATTAAGCTAGTCAGAACTCCAAATCAAAATGACTTTATTGGGAAAGTTCTATCAAGCATTCAAGGAAAAAAAAAAGAATTTCACAAACTCCCCCAAAGAATAAATAAATACAAAACACTCGTTTTATGAGACTAGCATGTCCCTGAAGCAATGTAAGACAAGAAAATTATAATCTCTCTTAGATTAGATGTGATCATAGATGTGTGGAAATCCTAAAAAAAATTCCAGGGGTTGGGGGCAGGTGGTAGAGTTGGCATTGTTTAGAAAGGACATACCGTTGTGACTAAATTCAGGTTAAGTCCTGGGAAGGCAAAGTTGGCTTCATACTGGAAAATCCATCCACTGTCTTAAAAACAAAGTAAGGGAGGAAAAGCTTATGTGATCATTTCAATAGATAGGTGCAGGTAAAGTATCTGATCAAATTAAACATGCATTCATGACTTAAATGAATAAACAACCCTTGAGCAAACTACAGGGCTTCCCTGGTGGCTCAGTGGTAAAGAACTCACCTAGAGACACAGCAGACGCGGGTTCGATCCCTGGGTCGGAAAGATCCCCTGGAGGAGGAAATGGCAATCCACTCCAGTACTCTTGCCTGGGAAATGTCATGGGCAGAAAAGCCTGGTGGGCTACAGTCCATGGGGCCGCAGAGTCCGACACGAGTGAGCACAGGCACGAAGCAAACTGCAGCTAAACTGAAAGTGAAGTTACTCTGTCGTGTCTGACTCTCAGCGACCCCGTGGGCTGCAGCAGCTAAGGGACAGTGAAGAGTGGAGCACCCAGGGTTAAATTTAGAGAGCTCCCCAAGATCTGCATGGGGACTTCGTGCAGGCCATTAGAACCTCCCGGAGAGGGAAACGGCAGCCCATGCCAGTATTCTTGCAAGGAGAATTCCATGGACAGGAGCCTGGTGTGCCACAGTCCATGGGGTCACCAAGAGTCTGACACAACTGAGTGACTAACACACACACGTGGTTAGATATACCCTAAGTATAGAGTCGAAATATCAAAACACCAAACACCCTTGTGGGTTCTCAAAGAGTCGGACTCAACTTACCGACTAAACAGCAAGGGCACCACTTCTTGTGGAAGGCAGGAGAGTGCTTCCCCCGCCCCGACTCTATGCCCACGTTCTAATCCATCAAGTCTATGAATATGTTAAGTTATATGGCAGAGGGGAGTTAAGTTTGCCAATAGGCTTGATTGCTAATCAGCTGACCTCAGTGGAGAGACTGCCTTGAATAACCTAGGTGAGCCCAACATAACCATAGTCCTTATAAATGTGGAAGAAAGTGGCAGTGTGAGGAGGACTCTGCCTAGAGCTGCTGGGCTTTGAAGATGGAGAAAGGGGCCAGGGCCCAAGGCAGCCTCTAGAAGCTAGAAACACTGAGAGACGTATTCTCCTCCAGAGACCCCAGAAAGGATACTTCCCTGCTGATAACCTCGCTTGTTAGCCTGGTAAGACCCATTTTAGACTTCTGACCTCCAGAACTGTTATGTTCATCCATCTGTGTTGTTTTAACCTGGTAATTTGTTACCACAGCAATAAGAAACTAATACACTCTTCAAGCTGAATTATAGATTAAATGCATTTCCCAATAAAACCTCAATCAGGTTTCCGTGAAACTTGACAAACGAATTCGTAAATGGACACAGAAATGGACTTCTCCATTTGGAAATGGACTTTTCCGGTGGTCCAGTGGATAAGAATCCACCTGCCAGTACATGGGTTCAATCCCTGGTCCGGGAAGATTCCTCATGCCTTGGAGCAACCAAGCCCACGGGCCACAAGTACGGAAGCCCACACAGTGTAAAGCCTGTGCTCCACAACGAGAGAAGTCACTGCTATGAGAAGCTCCCACTTGCTGCAGCCAGTGAGGAGCCCCCATTTGCAGCAACTGGAGAAAGCCCAGTGCATCCAAAAATTAACTAATTAAATATACATAGAAGATCAAAGGGCCAACAAGAGGAATCTTGAAAAAGAATAAGATGGGATGGCTTCCTTAGCTGGGGACTAAGCCCTACTCGGGCTTTGCTGGTGGCTCAGAGGTTAAAGCGTCTGCCTGGAATGCAGGAGACCTGGGTTCAATTCCTGGGTCGGGAAGATCCCCTGGAGAAGGAAATGGCAACCCACTCCAGTACTCTTGCCTGGAGAGTCCCATGGAGGGAGGAGCCTGGTAGGCTACAGTCCACAGGATCGCAAAGAGTCGGACACGACTGAGCAACTTCACTCACTCACTCAAGAACTACTCAGCGAGCAGTGATTCAGACACAAAACAGCATAGACAGTGTGATTCCTTTGGGATGAAGTTTAAAAACAGGCTTAACCTAAACTGTACTCTTCAGGGATGTTTCTAGGGTAAGGGAAAACCTCTAAAGAGTGAGACGAAGATCAAGTCAGAGCACAGCTACCTGGGGGAGTGGGGAGGAGAGGAGAAGGACCAGAGGGTGTGGGTTGGGATGCTGGCCGTATTCTATTTCCTTTTTTAATTTATTTTTAATTGGAGGATAATTGCTTTACAACATTGTGTTGGTTTCTGCCGTACATCTGGAGAAGGCAATGGCACCCCCATTCCAGTACTCTTGCCTGGAAAATCCCAAGGATGGAGGAGCCTGGTGGGCTGCAGTCCATGGGGTTGTGAAGAGTCAGACACGACTCAGCAACTTCACTTTCACTTTTCACTTTCATGCATTGGAGAAGGAAATGGCAACCCATTCCAGTGTTCTTGCCTGGAGAATCCCAGGGACGGGGGAGCCTGGTGGGCTGCCATCTATGGGGTCGCACAGAGTCGGACACGACTGAAGCGACTTAGCAGCAGCTGCCGTACATC